>JAGDYQ010000036.1:5563714-5602920 GCA_021962125.1 Bulinus truncatus | reverse complement strand
ATTGTTGTAATTTCAGAATCAATCAGTCATGGGAGATCACCCACTTCTTGAGATATAAAATTTCATTTTCCCCAATTCTGTGACCCAAAATTTTATCAAGAGTCACTCTTGTTATTATAATTCTAAGTGTCGCATTGTTTTTAATTTGAGGTATTAATACAACCTGTCAAGACATCGACTTATTTTTAAATGTCCAAACTTTTTTATGCTATATGAAAGGAAAAAACTTGGAGCACAATCTTTTTTACTAAAAGAATTTTTGAATGGAAGTTTTGATGCCAAATTTGAGTACAGTATGATGAAACATTATAAATTAACAGATTTGTCTGCTTATTATTTACAATTGATTAACAAAAAAATCCTGTAATAAAATTCAATACACATTATTGACATGTTACTTTTCTCATTCATAACATTATGTGACTGGTCTCTTGAGTCTAATCAGTTATATGTCAGTTTTGTTTACCATTATGTGACTGGTCTCTTGAGTCTAATCAGTTATATGTCAGTTTTGTTTACCATTATGTGACTGGTCTCTTGAGTCTAATCAGTTATATGTCAGTTTTGTTTACCATTATGTAACTGGTCTCTTGAGTCTAATCAGTTATATGTCAGTTTTGTTTACTTGAGTCAACTGTTGTTTACAATATTTATTTCAAAAAAAATTTTTTTCTTCCTATTTCTATAATCTCATAAAACCTGTCAGCCATTGCGTACAAAAAGTTTTAAATATCTAACATTTATATCACAAGTATTAAAAACAAAATACATTGAACAAAATTCAATGTCATTGGGTACAGGTTTTAAGGGCCATATGTGTAATTATAGTTTGGATCCTCCAGTGGAGATGTGATGCTCATTATGTCCATATACATATGTGTAATTATTGGTGATGGTTTATCATGTGAAGGCTAAAAGTTTCTTATGTAGATTATAATTTAATGACTCAGCATATCATTTAGTTTATCACTTAATGAGTAAACATCAGGGGTTACTGACAGGGGGCCCGCCCCGACCATGTCAATTTTTTCACGACTTATTGTTTATTAAGGGGCCCACAATGATGTCCTGCCCTGGGGCACGTGTTGGTTCTCTGCGCCACTGGTAAACATAATATATTAAAAAGTATCACATTAAATCATTTTATGACTAAAAATTGTCAACAATTGGTACTGCTGGGGGCATTCTCTGTGGTCTTACTCTGTGGCCTGGTTTGTCTTCCTGGCTCTGTCACTGTGACACTGGCATGTCAAGTGTTGAACCAGACATTTAGTTTAATGTCAGACATGTCTATTGGAGATGTCATACACAGTGGTGTGTGTTGCCATGTTATTGTTGTTGGTACATATCTATTGGAGATGTCATACAAAATGGTGTGTACATGTTGCCATGTTATTGTTGGTACATGTCTATTGGAGATGTCATAAACAGTGGTGTGTGTTGCCAATTGCCATGTTATTGTTGTTGGTACATATCTATTGGAGATGTCAACACAGTGGTGTGTGTGTGTGTGTTGCCATGTTGTTGTGGTACATCTGACCTGATACTGTGTTTTATTTGGATTCTTTATGTTCTTTGCTCATGTCCTGTGTCATTATTTGGTTAGAAGAGAGGTCAATTGAGATTGTTAAAATTGTGGTTAAATGTTATATAAGATGGGGTTTTGAGTTTGTTTGTGGTTGATTGTTATTATTTGTTAGAATATGGCAGGTCAATTCTGAGATTTGTCTAAATATCTGCTGGTTATAATGATTGTTATTTATTTGTTTGTGTGCAACCTGCATACAACACAGCCCCCCTGCACTCAGGGTAATCCATCGGGTACAGTAGGCTTGAGAGGGGCCCCAGTTGGTGGGGATTGACAGTGGTCCCAAGATTAGTGGGCTAGTTGGTGTGGATTGACAGTGGTACCAAGATTAGTGGGCTAGTTGGTGTGGATTGACAGTGGTCCCAAAATTAGTGGGCTAGTTGGTGGGGATTGACATTTAATTAGTGGGCTAGTTGTTGGAGATTGATAATGACCCTACGATTAGTGGGCCTATGGAAGGGAATGAATTGTGTTCCCAAGAGTATTAGGCATATGGGTGGAAATGAATAGGGTCTGAAGATTAGTGGGCCTTTTGGTGAGTATGATTAGTGGGCCTATTGGTGGGTTTGGTGAGTATGATTAGTGGTCCTATTAGTGAGCATGATTAGTGCTGGGCCTATTGAGTGAGTATGATAAGTGGGCCTATTGATGTGGATGTGTTGTTCATTTTGGAGCAAGGATGTTGGTGGTGGGGGGGGGCGCTGAAGATCGATGTGGCAGCACGGAGCTACACTGCTCGTGCAGAGTATGTTTATGAGGGGGAGGGGGTGAATCAATGCGACCAAATGCTCTCTCCTCCCCCGCCCTGGTGAATCCGCTCTACAGTGTGAGAAGTGAGACAGCTGTGGGATTGGGTTTCTCCAGCCGAGGCGAGCGCGCGGGCGTTGTGAGCGTGTGTGTGTGTGTGTGCACCATTTGTTTGAATGTGACGGGATGTTAACACCGTGTTGTTGATTGCGGGCGATGGGGTGGCTGGGTGTGTTGCGTTGTGTTTGATAACACGCAGTGCGTTACGTTGGACTGTTGTGTTGTTTCCGTCTCAGTACATGACTGTGCTCGTTTCAACAGTGGACGGATAGTTTGTGGCCATGATTCAATTCGATGTGTTGAATGGTGGGAGGTCATCCTGTATTGTCGTTGTTATCATATTTTGTACTTAATGCTTTTATCACTAGAGCGTGCATGTCAGTCATACACCTAACAACTATCGGTTATCTCAATGAAACGGACATCGTCAATAATACAAACAGTTCATTTGTATCAGTAACCCGAATCATGTACACATTGCTTATATTACGTACACGTTGTTTATATTATGTACACGTTGTCTATTTTAAGCTCGTCCTTCAGCCACAGTTAAATGTGACATTTTAATAACCATTTATTAGCATTACTAATGAGCATGATTTTATTGGTGCATAAACACTACGTTGAATGTTGTTTACCTATACCGTCATACAATAAGTGAGTCACTAGAATAGAATGTGAAGAATATACCCATGAATTCGATACGACTGATATAGAATGACAGTCGAATAGTTACTTTGAATTATTTAAGTTTTCAAATTGAACTTCACAAATACCAGAATTTCATTTATCTGAAATATCACATTTTCCCCAATCCATTGGTGAGTGTAGTGAACTTCTTACAGATTTGGGGGCCCGGGGGTTTGACCTCTTTGGGGGCCCCTGCATTTTGACATTCGACACGATATAATGTACTTAATATTTAATATAAAAAATTGGGGGGTCCCCCTCAAGCTGGGGCCCGGTGGGACTTTCGAATTTGGACCCCCTTCCCCCCACCCTAGGTACGCCTCTGACCGGCGCCCCACATACTTTATGTGACATCATCTCCTTTGTCTATCATAGTTGTATTACTGAATGTAACGAACATTTCTGTTTTCTCTTTGTTTCGGCTGACCTAGGTGTAGGTATGATCAGTTCATTGGTGCCATTGTGTAGGTATCATCAGTTCATTGGTGCCATTGTGTAGGTATCAGTTCATTGGTGTCATTGTGTAAGTATCAGCTCATTGGTGCCATTGTGTAGGTATCAGTTCATTGTGTCATTGTGTAGGTATCAGTTCATTGGTGTCATTGTCCGAGGCATCTAACCAGTTTATTAATTACACCAATCTCTCATTTGGCGTTGAAATTGAACTGTTCTGTTTTCAAAGTTTTTAAATGGACCATTAAAATAATGGATACACTGTAACACATTCCAGTCCATTGACCAAAGAGTGCATCATTGTTCCAGTGTATTCACACAACTGATGCTTCAGCACAGTGGATTTGTCCAGACTACACATTGTAGTATTGGTACGGTTCATTGGGTCTACTGTACCATTCATGAAGTTCAAGTCAGTGCTTAATCAGTTCTGTACGTGCTCGTCAATTGATCTACATCTCTCATTTTCCACCATTGGGTCAGTGGAACGGCGCCTGGGGCCGTACCATTGTAGTACAGCCAAAGTGTGGTGTCTCAGCACTCAGGAGATGTTTGTTTATCTCATGATTGCCTTATCATTCATGTTTGACTTTGCTGTCATTCATTATTGTTATTACATGCAGTGTATTATTTCACTGGCGTCCATTCATTATTGTTATTACATGCAGTGTATTATTTCACTGGCGTCGAGCTGTAGATATGTTTGCCTGAAGTTTTTTTTTTCTACTGTTGAACTTTCGACTGTGGACTGGGCTGGTATAACTTTGAACACTCAGTCTGTAAAGTGGCAATCAAAGTCATGTACTATGATCAACTGCCATTGAGTCATTACTTCCTTTACTAAGTTCATCTACTGTAGTTTTTCAGTGACATTTTTGAAAGGTTATTTAGTCTGTTGTGGTGGGGGTTCATAGGTATTACATTACCACAGGGACCTCGTGGCGGTGTTTTGTTTGATCTTGCACGTGGGGGTGGGGGTGTTTCAATCTTTTGAACGAGCCCCCATACTGCCAGGCCTTAGCTGCCTCGGCTATAATAATGGTGGTGGCACCAGTAGGGAACTGTGGTTAATGGGAGAACCATATGAAATAATTGCAGTGTATTACAGAACTGTGGTTAATGGGAGAACCATATGAAATAATTGCAGTGTATTACAGAACTGTGGTTAATGGGAGAACCATATGAAATAATTGCAGTGTATTACAGAACTGTGGTTAATGGGAGAACCATATGAAATAATTGCAGTGTACTACAGAACTGTGGTTAATGGGAGTACCATATGAAATAATTGCAGTGGCTTGGGCCCTAAAATGGGCGTTTAGTTTTATATATAGAGAGAGAGAGGGGAGGGCAAATAGGTTTTGCCACATTTAGACTTATTAGTGAAAAAAAATAGTCTTGTTTATACATACTTAGATTCACGATCAATAAATTTATATGTTTAAATTTTGTTCCAATCCACACTGAGAACTGAATGTATCCATTTCATCAGTTCGTGTGGGGGCAATCGTCCAGTACAGCTGACATACACACAACTTTCTTTATCTCTGGCTGACCCTCTGGCCAGTGTCTCCACCCACACCTTGGTATACAACCCATCCACCTCTCTTGCTTTCATGTTGTTTTAAAGTGAGAGCGCTCCCAGGTCTGTGTGCTTGTTCTATCTACTACCTCTGTTGTTTGAAATTCAATGTTGCCTGCAGTCTCAGTGGCAACACGGGAACTCTCTGTGTTTATGGAAAACAAGAGGCAGGTGCGATAATTGAAGTGTTAGAATGAAAGGATCTTCTCCCTTTAGTTGTAGGCGTAGCTAAGAATGACTTTAATAGACTCATAACAAAGATAATGGCTCACTTCAGTGTGTAGGCTTAAGGATACTTTAGAAAGAATGTCCAACAATTGTATATCAGTATTGTTTGGTGTTAGTTGTATCGATCATAGGATACTTTAGAATGTCCAACAATTGTATATCAGTATTGTTTGGTGTTAGTTGTAGCGATCATAGGATACTTTAGAAAAAATGTCCAACAATTGTATATCAGTATTGTTTGGTGTTAGTTGTAGCGATCATACATTTCTATACCACCATTCATTTCCTTAACTCCGTTTGTGACATTGTTTTAAACTGTTTTCAAACTTGTATCTGCCCGGTGACATATTTGACTTATGTCATCCTTGATGCTGGACTCTAGTGTTCATTCTTGGTCAACGGAAATAGAGAGAGCAACATTGGCCTACCATGATAGAACAGTGGATCATTGTTTGTATATATCACTGTCTGTCTATATACCGTTGTCTGTCTATATACCGTTGTTTGTCTATAAACTGCTGACTGTCTAGATACCGCTGTCTATCTCTATATCTTTCTCGTTCTCTCCCTCTTTCTCTATCTCGCTCTCACTTCTCTCTTATCTCTCTCTCTCTCTCTCTCTCTCTCTCTATATATATATATATATATATATATATATATATATATTACATAACCGTTTGTCATAAACGTTTGATCTCCCTGACTCTTGTCCAATGAAATAGCGATATGATTCTAGACTCCTCTCTCCTTTGTATCCCTTCCCCCATTGGCGTTACATGTTGAATCGATACATTGCTGGTAGAAGATTCTGCGGATGACTCACTCACATCTTGGGTGACTGTGTCATGTTGAGGGATGGAACACTTAGTGTTGAATCTTTGTGTGGTGGTTAACTCACTCACATATAACACACACACACAGTGCCAACTTGTTGAAATCACGTCTAGTGTTGCAGCCTTTTCTCCTTTTTTCATTTCGTTATTATCATAGGGAGCAATTAAAGCAACTTTAATAATATTACATATCGGCCTATACGCTTTCAACCTTTCGTGTACAACTATATACATCAACTATGTTCTAACCAACCTTTCTTGTATACAAGACCTATATACATCAACTATGTTCTAATCAACCCTTCTTGTATACAAGACCTATACACATCAACTATGTTCTAATCAACCCTTCTTGTATACAAGACCTATATACATCAACTATGTTCTAATCAACCCTTCTTGTATACAAGACCTATATACATCAACTATGTTCTAATCAACCTTACTTGTATACGAAGATGAAAGAGAATTAATTCAACAACAAGCTTTGAACGAGTGACCTTCATAACTAATGGCACTCAGAAGTTACTTTACACTCCCGCTGTCTCCCCCCCCCCCTGTTTCTGTAAAAGTGAAGGTCAGTTGTTTTTAGGGCCGTAACTGGCTGCCATACAACTGTTGCCCAACATTCTACCAGTATCACTCGCCACCCTCTCTGGTCTGTGTGTGTTGTAGTCGATGTACTGACACCGAGTCCCAGACAACAGCTGATGACTCATACATATCTCTGACTTGGTCCAGTGTGTGCCGTTGCACTGTATTGACTAGCTTGTTATGAATGGACGTGTGTATTGAGATGTTTTGTTGTTTTAGGCCGAATCTAAATCGGTGTGTTTGTCTCGTTCATTGAACCAATCAGTGTCATTTGTGCCCATAGTTGGCCAATCATAATGTCTGGATGTATAATATAGTCAGTAGTGTGTTTGTCTCGTTCATTGAACCAATCAGTGTCATTTGTGCCCATAGTTCAGGGTTGACCAATCAGAATGTCTGGATGTATAATATAGTTAGTCATACAATAATTATTTTGTAAGAGTCATGTGTGAAACAATGTAATGAAACAATCGAGTAAACTAATGGATGGATATAGACCGATGTATATTAATTCAATCAACACGGACTCCCTTGAATATTGGGTTAGTCTACTATGGCTGTAAACGCTTCATAGTGTAGTCATCAAAAGTTCTCTTGGGGAAAGTGAAATGTTTCTGTAGCCACGGCCCAAGTAGTGTGCTAGGCCTGTAGCCACGGCCCAAGTAGTGTGCTAGGCCTGTAGCCACGGCCCAAGTAGTGTGCTAGGCCTGTAGCCACGGCCCAAGTAGTGTGCTAGGCCTGTAGCCACGGCCCAAGTAGTGTGCTAGGCCTGTAGCCACGGCCCAAGTAGTGTGCTAGGCCTGTAGCCACGGCCCAAGTAGTGTGCTAGGCCAGTCACTTGACAGCGGACAAAAAAACATGGGCACAGTTGATTCCAAGCTTTGTTTTCTTGTAATATTACCTTTGTCTATTCTGTTAGTAGATATCTGTAACACTGGATTACTGAACAGAGTTGATTAATAAATACACTTTATTGATTTGGCTGAAAACTAATATCATTTGTTAGCTAAAAACGTTTCGGATATATAGATACAAATATGATAGAAATGTCCATAACTGATATAAAATACCGGTTAGAAGTACTGTTCATAATCTTTGATCAAGTACTTTCCACACAAAACAAAAACTGACTACGGTGTAAGTTGATCTAACCTAATCTCTAATCCCACAACTATTCAGACTTCCTAACAATGGCTTTGGTCGTAGAGAGTTTATTTGTTGATCTCAGCTTTCTATCTTGTTCTTGAGTCACTCGTTAGATTTTATCTGTGGATAACAACACATTCACTTCTAACCGATGCTGGCCTCTGACCTTATTCCAGCTGATTTACGTCGATCTACCTGGCTCGTGCTGACATTGTCGGCTCTAGTTTTTTAATCTTGCCAAGGTTTATTGCGTCATCAGAACCTAAAATGTACCTGCTCCCTGTGTCATAAATGACCCACACATGCGCACTTCTACCTTGCTGTGTGTATAAAACAAACCCCTCGGACACTAGTGATGCGCTGAAAGATGGCAACTGTGTGATATCTATTGTGTTGTAGAGGGGGGGGGGACATGAAGATCCTTGCTTAAGTATTGGAGTGTGGAAGGGGGTCTATAGACGTTGTATCATATTAGTGCTTACCTCATATTTAAGTCAAAGTGTAATTTGTAACTTATTAGGGTTCATAGGAACCAGCTGAAACTAATACTAAATAAAAATGTTCATTAAAGAATATCTGACCCGGAGCCTTATATGGGGACATACATTGTATATGTACATGTACCTAAGACCTGCTGTGGTGACATTACTTTTTATTTCTTCATCGGATAACTTACTCTTACTCGACTTACTCTTACTCGTCTTGCTCTTACTCCACTTACTCATTCATACTCAACTTTCACTCGACTTACTCATACTCAACTTTTACTCGACTTACTCATACTCGACTTACTGATAATCAAGTTTTGTTGTAATTGTCCGTCAAGACACATTATACTTTTGGTTAAATTATTACATTCAATAAATATTACAGATAAAATGATACTAACGACTGTAAACAAGTCATGGACATGTCCATATTTGTCCACATTTTTTCTTTGTTATAAATACCTTGACATGTTTGGTGTGGACATTCCAACTAAAGTTAACTACTACGGTGGTGGCTCACAGAGACACATGTGACCCTGTCAATTGTCCACCCATTATTCACTTACTTTTGTTGACCAAGTCTTTATTTATTGACTCAATTTCGGCTCTTTTAAGTATGTCTTACTATAACCCATGTCTTACTTCGAGTGTAGGACACAACTCCCACAGACAAATCCCCCAGCGGACAATTCCCCCAGCGGACAAAAACCCCACAATATTAAGATCGAATATAAGTCGATATTTCTTCTATATACGAAGTTGACCATGGGCTAAGGGAAATGTTTGTCGATATAAGAGATCATGTCTGTCAACACAGTCTATCAATAGGCATGTTTCTATGCTGTTTTACCTAAATAAATGATTGGCTTTCGACCACTGTGGTTCTTATGCTGTTTGTTTTACCGTCTGCTATACAATGTGTGTCTGGCGCGAGAATTAAAAGGTAGAATAAAGATACGGTCAGTATTGACCTTGGGTTATATAAACCTTTAATTGTGTTTTTTTTTTACCTTGAAAGATAAGCTGCCTGTTGATGTAAAGCTAACAAGGGATTAGCTTTAGACCACTTTGGCTCGACGGGCTAATGCAGCTTACTGGAGTAATTTGAAAAAAAACAAACTTAAAAATACGTATATATATATATATATATATATATACATCCAGGTATTACATTGTTTAATAAAAATGGGGTCAAAATAATAGATTTTATAGCAAAAGTAGGGGTAGGTCCCGTGGGGGTTTTGTCCGGATACCCTTACTTCACGTAGCTGACAGCTTTCTACACACCATCTTCTCGTGTGTATGTGTCATCAATGACAGCTTTCTACACACCAGCTTCTCGTGTGTATGCGTCATCATTGACAGCTTTCTA
Organism: Bulinus truncatus; assembly: GCA_021962125.1. NCBI lineage: Eukaryota > Metazoa > Mollusca > Gastropoda > Planorbidae > Bulinus > Bulinus truncatus. The sequence goes on along the minus strand of JAGDYQ010000036.1, from coordinate 5,593,139 downwards.
CACACCAGCTTCTCTTGTGTATGTGTCATCAATGAAGCTTTCTACACACCAGCTTCTCGTGTGTATGTGTCATCAATGACAGCTTTCTACACACCAGCTTCTCGTGTGTATGTGTCATCAATGTCAGCTTTCTACACACCAGCTTCTCGTGTGTATGTGTCATTAATGTCAGCTTTCTACACACCAGCTTCTCGTGTGTATGTGTCATCAATGTCAGCTTTCTACACACCAGCTTCTTCTCGTGTGTATGTGTCATCAATGTCGATTCTTTTTAGGCATTAACATTCCGCTGTATTTGGTCGCTTTGTTCTGCCTCGGCCTATCTATATAGTCACTCAATGCAGAATCTAGTCTCTCTACGTCCATATTTTTGTACATTAAAGGCGATCAGTAGAATGCCTAGCTGTAGATTTGTATAACAAATGTAAAGATAATTAGGCGAACCTGTGTGTAATCTCTGAGATCTCGGGAAAGTCTAAAAATAATGCAGGTGGCGGGATGACATTCTGTATGTTATCATGACCAGGTTCAGCCAGATGTGTATTTTTAGTCTTTGTGTTGTGAGTGTGATAAATTTAGACAGGGACTCTAGCCAGTGTGATAACTTTAGACAGGGACTCTAGCCAGTGTTAGTTTAGACAGGGACTCTAGCCAGTGTTAGTTTAGACAGGGACTCTAGCCAGTGTTAGTTTAGACAGGGACTACAGCCTGTGTTTTTTTCTAGTTTACGTGAATACCGAAGATTGTTATATTATCCAGGTGTACTCCTATATAGTGTTGTCTACTTTTGCCCATTCTTTCCTACCCCTGGGACTTTCTTCACGTGCCTGGCCTCGTTCACTTTTTTCAAGGTCAACACGTTCTTAGTTTTCTACACACCAGCTGGTTGCGCGTACATGTTTTCTACACACCAGCTTGTTGCGCGTACATGTTTTCTACACACCAGCTGGTTGCGCGTACATGTTTTCTACACACCAGCTGGTTGCGCGTACATGTTTTCTACACACCAGCTGGTTGCGCGTACATGTTTTCTACACACCAGCTGGTTGCGCGTACTTAGTTTCCTACACACCAGCTTGTTGCGCGTACATGTTTTCTACACACCAGCTTGTTGCGCGTATGTGCGTTCATTGCACAGTGTCGAAGTTCATTGCACCAATTCTCTAACCCTGAGATCAAATTTGTTTTATGTCGTCCGGTCTTTAATGTAATGGTAGGGGGAGGGGGGGGGGTTGCATAGAGCATCCCATGGGATTTGAACTCCGGACTCTCAATCATGTGTGAACTTGTTACACATTCTCTACCTACATCTTTATATTGAAACGAATGCATTCATAATACTACACAGTATTTCCCATCTATTCTTCATTTTGTATATACTTTGAAAGTGATATACACACAAGTATGTACCAAGTTTATCTCCTCACTGTATGTGTATTGGTTGACCCACGATGGCAGTGATTTATTGTTTATGTTTTATATTCAGTTTGATTGATTGGGAGGTAGTTCATTTTTTTGTCTCTAGCCGCCATTGCAAGATTACGTCAGACGTGAGTGGGTTTTTTTAATGGGAAGGGGGAGGTCAAGGCTGTGGAAGCTGCCAAACATGGAGTCTCGCGTGTACATGTATTCATAGTTTACAGTTGGATGTGCAGTGCACACACACACACACACGACACTGTAGCGCTAAATGGACACACACACACACACACACATAGATGAAACTTGTGGCTTTGGACTGCATGTACACACACCGTTGTCAGATGGTTGGATACAATTGCTTTCTCATCTTTATTGTGGGAGTGGTGGCCTAGAGTGTAGTCAGCTGCACCCTGTGTTGGTGTGAATAGTGGGAGATCAAGTTCTGCCTCACGTGATAGCTGCATTCTTGGTCGTTGTTGTTGTTTTAAAAACACCACATTGAATATATCAAGATTTAAGGGGGGGGGGGTGAGGTTCATTGAATATAAACAGTTGTGGCTCATAGTGAGTCTCACAAAACTCAACAAAGAGCCGCGTGTGGCTCTAAGAACCACATTTCATTATTTGAGTGTAAGAGTTGTACACAGATTGTGTTAATGACCAAAATGAGTTATGAATTTTGTATAGTCGAATGGTAGATAAGTGCAGATAGTAAGAGAGCTGAACATGTCAGATCAAATTGTTAGTGAAACATTCTTTATGAAATGATACTATTTTTATTAGTGGCTTTGGTGAATATCATATGAGTTAGTGTATCATTGGGTTGTGTTATTTATACGTAGTATTTTATTGATTGATTAAAGGGATTGTTTAAAACTCAGCCTCGGGACATTGTAACGGACATGGGATATGTTGATATTCTTGGCTGGACATTGTAACGGACATGGGATATATTGATATTCTTGGCTGGACATTGTAACGGACATGGGATATGTTGATATTCTTGGCTGGACATGGTGATTTATTCCGACTGACTGATTCGTTCATGCATCGATTCCGTCCACTTGGATCATTGAAAGTGATGTGCTCACTACGGACGTGTGTGTCCACATTGTATCATCAACCATTAGACGTGTCCACAGTGTGTCATCAACCATCAGACGTGTCCACAGTGTGTCATCAAATGTAGCTGGGTGTCTGCTGGTGGCCCAGGGGAGAACTGTATTGAATAATGTCCTGCTGGCTAATCGAGTCCCATCACTCAGTGGGCAGACACGATGACGAGGACTACAGTGATGAGGACGCGGTGAGCGACTCGCCCTCCGAGGGTAGCCGGGAGTACGGCGACGATGACGACTTTGACCACAAGAGTCTGGAGATAGACGAGGAAGAGAGGAACAAGATCAGCGCCCAGATTAACGCGGACGACACGGATGAGGAGGTAGAGAAAAAGAAACACTACGACAAAGAGGAGGAGGAGGAGGGAGTGAAAGAAGAAATCCCCGAAAAGGAGGATAGTGTCCAGGAAAAAGACCTCCACATTAGTGAGTATATTTGTATGTTTCACCCTGTGCTGAGTATATTTGTATGTTTCACCCTGTGCTGAGTATATTTGTAAGTTTCACCCTGTGCTGGTATTTGAGTGTTTTGTTCTAAGTCGTTTGGCTTGTCATGTGTAGTTCAATACTATCTCGATCAGTGACAATTTTTTTTTATCAGTCACTTCACGTTCGCCTTTCTTTTCTATTTCCCTCTCATTGAACTAAGTGATGGGAAATGTTTGGGCACGGGACATCTCTGAGAATTGGCAGAATTGAAATTGATGGGAAATGTTTGGGCACGGGACATCTCTGAGAATTGGCAGAATTGAAATTGATGGGAAATGTTTGGGCACGGGATATCTCTGAGAATTGGCAGAATTGAAATTGATTCATGCGCATGAGAAATAAAATTACAAGAAACAAAAAGATGTGTTCATCTAAAGAAACTGTGGTGTTTAATTTTCCTTTCATCTCTGTTTTATTATGAATATAAAAAAAACACAACAGAGCAACAAGGAAATAATTCACAATGAACGAACACACTACTAGCAGTATGAAATACTCGACGACAAACACAGCTGTGGCTGGGAGCTTACACTCCGTGTCGACCAGCTTACAATTAGTGTGTGGGGGGCAGAGATTACGACAACAAACACAGCTGTGGCTGGGAGCTTACACTCCATGTCGACCAGCTTACAATTAGTGTGTGGGGGGGCAGAGATTACGACAACAAACACAGCTGTGGCTGGGAGCTTACACTCCGTGTCGACCAGCTTACAATTAGTGTGTGGGGGGCAGAGATTACGACAACAAACACAGCTGTGGCTGGGAGCTTACACTCCATGTTGACCAGCTTACAATTAGTGTGTGGGGGGCAGAGATTACAACAAACACAGCTGTGGCTGGAAGCTTACACTCCGTGTTGATCAGCTTACAATTAGTGTGTGGGGGGCAGAGATTACAACAAACACAGCTGTGGCTGGGAGCTTACACTCCGTGTTGACCAGCTTACAATAAGTGTGTGTGTGTGTGGAGGGGGGTCACGAATTCATTCATGAAATAGTATATTACATACTCTTTTTACTTACGCTGTCTTTACTCCTCCATGGCTTCCTCTCATTAACTTCAGCTACCTGGCATGTTGCCCGGTGCCAGACTTTCCGCCGTGATGCCAGGTGTTGTTATGCCTATAGAGGGAGGGGGGACACAACAGGAGTTTGTTTAAAAAGAACATCTCGAGTGTTCTGTTGATTGTCGTTAATCTTGCCTGGCTGTTATCACATGGTTATCTTTCTCTTGTGTCCAGCACATGGCTCCAATAGTCAGTGTCTGTTGTCAGCTCTGTCTGTCTATCTACCTGCCTGCCTGTTAATCTTTTATCTATTTAGCTATATTTATCTATTTTTTGTCTATCTTCAATCATTCATTCATCTATGTATTCATCTGTTTATCCATCTCTGTATTTATCTGTTTAGGTATCTATCAAACATCTGTGAATCTATCTATCTAGATCCTTCATCTATCTATTTTATCTCTATCAATCTATGTAAATATCTAGATTTAGGAATCTATCTGATGTTTATTTATGTATAAAGAGTGTGTGATATATGTCAGTTATTATTCTGTAATCACTCTCTGACCGGGTATTGTCTCATCAAATTTACTTCTACATTGAGAAGTTCTCTTCAGAACACATATATTGTTGTGGCAACACAGCTACTACTGTACTACACAGTACACATATATTGTTGTGGCAACACAGCTACTACTGTATACAGGCCCCTAACATTGAGAAGTTCTCTTCAGAACACATGTATTGTTGTGGCAACACAGCTACTACTGTATACAGGCCCCTAACTTTAAGTTCTCTTCAGTACACATATATTGTTGTGGCAACACAGCTACTACTGTATACAGGCCCCTAACATTAAGTTCTCTTCAGAACACTTTTATTGTTGTGGCAACACAGCTACTACTGTATACAGGCCCCTAAAATTAAGTTCTCTTCAGAACACTTTTATTGTTGTGGCAACACAGCTACTGCTGTACTACACAGTACACATATATTGTTGTGGCAACATGGTTACTACTGTAATACAGGCCCCTAACATTGTGTACTTATACAGTACAAAATACTTGGAAGAACTGCTACCATGGTCACGACAATGTAGTGCATTGTAGATACTACTATCTAGCCTTGTTGACCTATGGCCATGGGTGGTATTAACAAAAGTTTCACTGGCAATTTGAAACAGTGGAGACTAAAGAGCTGACACTATATTTGTTTGGTTGGCAGTTTTATATCAGGAATAAAATCTGGCTAATCTAGTCAGCACAACAGTAAACTCAACTTGTTTGTTGTGAACTCCTGTCTGTACCTTCTTACCATCTGTGTTACTTTCTTTTTATTTTTTAGTCTTTCATTTTTTACTACCTAATTTCTCAGTTGGTACCATATATTCTGTGGTGGGTGCTGTCAGGGATTTGGCAGTCTTCCAACTCTGTAATCTTCAACATTAGCTCTTTTTATCATATGGTTGGGTTTTTATTTAGCTCACTATTTATTACACAAAAAAAAATGAACAGAAAAAATAATACCTAGATTTCTTAAGGAAAAAAAAACGTCAATGTTAAGAAGTTTCAATATTGAACCAGCTGGTTGGAGCTTCCCAGAAACATTTATTCCACCCCTTTTTATTTTGTCTACAAAAATAATCTGGATTGTGAACAATTACAAACATTTTTCAGGTTTTATGAATGTTTTGTTATATTTTTTAGTTTTGGTTAATCTGTTCTGTGTATTGATTGATCTGTTCTGTGTATTCATTGACCTGTTCTGTGTATTCATTGACCTGTTCTGTGTATTGATTAATCTTTAAAGCTTTTCCCGAATATATGTTATTTTCCTCTTGTATATCTTTTATCATTAAATTCCCTTCATGAACTTTGTGACCAACTAAATGTTGCCTGGACCACATCACTATTTTAAGACTATTAATCAAGTTAGTGCTGGGCCCACCAGTAGTGGGTTCTGATGTCCACATTAATAAAGTTCTGGACCTATCAGTTCTGGTGACCACATTAATAAAGTTCTGGACCTATCAGTTGTGGTGACCACATTAATAAAGTTCTGGACCTATCAGTTCTGGTGGCCACATTAATAAAGTTCTGGACCTATCAGTTCTGGTGTCCACATTAATAAAGTTCTGGACCTATCAGTTGTGGGTTCTGGTGACCACATTAATAAAGTTCTGGACCTATCAGTTGTGGGTTCTGGTGTCCACATTTTGATAACTTCCTGCTTTCATTTATTAATGATTGTTTGGATGAATGCTATCTTATTTTCTTTATTATCCTTTTCATGGTATCTTTTGAACAACTCAAGTCTGCTTGCTGTTGCATGTCTTTGTTCATGTAACATACATGGCTTTGACTGCTTGCTGTTGCATGTTTTTGATCATGTAACACACATGGCTTCCCCTTCTACTTCTTGAGAGCTATTGACTTCCACTGCTACTTCTTGTGAGCTATTGACTTTCACTGCTACTTCTTGTGAGCTATCAACTTTCACTGCTACTTCTTGTGAGCTATTGACTTCCGCTGCTACTTCTTGTGAGCTATTGACTTTCACTGCTACTTCTTGTGAGCTATTGACTTTCACTGCTACTTCTTGTGAGCTATTGATTTTCACTGCTACTTCTTGAGAGCTATTGGCATTTCCTGCCACATTACCTGCTACTTCTTGTGAGCTATTTTAAGATGCACCTGCACCATTTGTTTTTTTCTCCTACCTAACTGAATATTTAGCCTTGCTCCAGTTTCATTTTTGAAATCTGCCCTCAGGCTAATTGTGAAACAAACTTTATGTCAATAAAGATATATGGTCACAATCACACTTGCGTAATTGTGAAACAAACTTGATGTCAATAAAGATATATGGTCACAATCACACTTGGTATATAAAACCACAAAATGTGCAAAATACAATCAACTTACTGTTTTAAAAGTCATTTACTGAAATTTTTGGTTTGTTTTTGCTCTTTACATCTACACTACACAATTCCTTGCAGTGTTATACAACAATATTTTACTTAAAGCTCTCTATATATGTACGTGTAAATCAGTAGTTTTACCATGACATATATAATCCCAGAAGTTTGTACAGATATAGAAACATTTATAAACTAACTGTACCATACCATTCCCTATTGTTTGCTGTAACTGACTGGATGAAGTTCGAAAGGGTCCAGGTATTTATCTGTTGATGGTTGCTATTGTAACAGTTAACTGTTTCAGCTCCCATGACTAGCCCTGTCTTGTTTTATCTCCACCCACCCCCTGCACTGTCAGCCTACCATCACATCCCCCCCCCCCCTCCCCCTCCCCCTCCTCCCCCCCCTCCCCCCCTCCTCCCCCCCCTCCTCCCCCTCCCCCTCCTCCCCTCCCCCCCCCCCCCCTCCTCCCCCCCCCTCCTCCCCCCCCCCTCCTCCCCTCCCCCCCCTCCCCCCTCCCCCTCCTCCCCCCCCTCCTCCCCCCCCTCCTCCCCTCCCCCTCCTCCCTCCCCCCCTCCTCCCCTCTCCCTCCTCCCCTCCCCCCTCCTCCCCCCCCTCCACTCCCTGGATGGCAAGAGTCCAGAAAGTCTGCCTGGCCAGGCCTGATAGGCTGCAACACCTTCTGTTCCAATACATTGTTGACACAATGGCATGCCATATCTTTATTTCCAGAGCACATCATTTTGATTGATATTGCAGGAGTGTACACAGTTTTCCTTCAAGAAAATATGTGATTTTTGGTTCCAGAATAGATGGAAGTCATTTGTTCCAGCCCTGATTAATAAGGCTTATATATTTATCATCTGCCTATTTATTTATTATCATCAGCTTATACAGTTATCATGTGCCCATATAGTATCTATTGCTTTAGCTTAATTGATTTTACTTATAACTTGAAGATTGTCAATACCTTATGCAATATTTAAAAATAAAACAAAAAAAAAAGGAATAAAAAAAATATTATTTTTTCACTATTGATATTAGTGAACATTTAAAAAAAAAAAAAAGGAAATATAGTTTACCCCCCCCCCCCCATCAGTCTTTTATTATCATTAACATGTGTATGCTATAAGTTTTTCAGATCTCCTAATCAAGTTTGTATTCCTGACCTTACACACTTGCAAATTAAAACAAAAGCTTTTGCTAATTTATTTAATGCTGTTTCTAAAGTTTTTAATTACAAATTTTCAGAAGATGAGCCGGCTTTTGCTTCCCATACCAGTTTATGTGACGATAGTTTTGATGATGATTTATACCAAGGACAAGCCACTGCAAGTGGATTGGAAGAAGGGGAGACTAGTATGACAGAGAGTGCTGAAACTGTGGATCTCTATGACCGTGTACAAAAACTGGATTCTGAGAGGTTAGTTTTCTGGGAACATTTGTTTGTTAAGTAATATTTTCTTAATTTTTTCTTCCTACTAAACTAAATAAAAAGTAGAACTTCTGTATTGATACCATCTTGTTGGTAATCTTTTCCAGACAGCAATTACTTCATGATTTTGAACGAGATGAAAACCAGAGAAAGAAGTTTTACAATCAGTTGAAATCAATAACACAACAGATGGAAAGTTTACAACAATCTGAGAATGTAAGTTAACTTGATGAAACTTTTAAAACTTATTGTCTCTACTTCAGAGAAGTCAGAATTCATTATAATAAAATTCCCTGGACTAATCAATATTTTAACAACTGACCCAAATGATATTTACAGTCTTGACAAAAGTTAAAGCTTTTGCGTGTAAGTTTTGTTGGTAGCCGTTATATCTCAAGAAAAGTAAATTTGGAGGGTGATAGCTTCATATGTATGAGTGCATCCTTTTTAACTATCATAACTGGATCTCTATTAGAAGCTTTTGTACATGTGTTCTGGCATGATAAATTGATGTAGTGTAGATTTCACAGCTTCATAGATATCTCTTGATTTTATTTTATATCTAAGTGGCACTAATGAATCCATTGCTACAGTTATATTATAAACATTCAGTAGTTTCTAAAACTGCCAATGGGGCTGATCAGAAGCATTATTTTCTAAGCATTGTTTTATATATTCCTCATCAATATAAGTTTTGGCTTTCTGATTGGTAAAGAAAAGAGTTACAGCTTTAAAAAAAATTAATTCACTGCAATAATTTATTTTCACTTCATGGGCTGGATGTAAGATTGTTGCAGGCTGCAGTTTGGACAGCACTGCTATAGACCATGAAACCCATTTTGGGTTTTACACTGATTACATTAAAATAAAGCTAAAATGTGATTTAAATCCTTTATAAGAATGGCACCATTTTCCCTTATTTATATTTAAAAATCCAGTTATTTCATTTCAACTAAAAATATCAATAATAATAGTTATTTCATTTCAACTAAAAATATCAATAATAATAGTTATTTCATTTCAACTAAAAATATCAATAATAATAGTTATTTCATTTCAACTAAAAATATCAATAATAATAGTTCTTCTAGTTCTTTTTGTTTTTTTAGTCTTAACAGCTTGAGATTTTTGTCTATTTTTGCCCCTTTAGGAAAACACTGTCCAACCTGCAAAAATGGTTTTAGTTTTGTTTGTTTGTTTTATTTAACTTTTTCTATTTCTCCATTCATAAAATTTTAAATATGCTTTTCATAATGGATTATAGATAACATTCATTGTGTAATTCTTAATTTTTTAATTATTACTTCAGTAAGCAACAGGTTTCATTTTTTTTTTTGTTTTTAGCAACAAACCTGAGATAATTTTGGTATAATATCTTTTTTTCACTAATTATTGCATCCTGTTTAAGATGTTTAATTTCTTTTTAAGTTGATATAAGAAAATACATTTTTGAGTTAGAACATCAAGTAAGTGCGGTGTGAAAGTTTGGCTGAGAAATGTCATTGATCACAATGAAGAAAATGGTGCTGTAGGGAATAACTGAAAAGGCAATATGAAGCTTCTTATATTAAAAATTATTCATGTTGCATCTACTCAACACACTGACCTAATTTCTATAATTTCAATAACATCATAACTTGAATTAAATAAATTGAATATTTTACATTCATGCTTTTATCTTTTTTTTTGTTTATTGTTGAAGAAATTGTTTCAGAACATTGTTAACATAAAAAAAAACAAAATTTTTTACAGATTGGCAATACCAGTATATTTTTTTTGCTTGTTTGTAGTTCTCGGAGCATGCCAGGAGACAGATGGATGTTGAGGCTATGAAGGTTCAAGGGGCCATGCAGGAGAAGTTGGGCAGCGGTGAGCAGAGCAAACAAAGACAGGAGGCACGTCTGGAGAGAATTAGAAGCATAGAGAGTGAGATGGGATCTCTGATGGGGAGTCACAGGAAACATTTATTTAAAGATGTGTCCACTTCAACCACTCTGAGTTCAGAGGTAAATGTCAGAAGGCAGCTGCAGCAGTAGCTCATTATACCACATTGGTTGGTCAAAATAGCTGAAATAAAAAAACAAAAGCAAAAAAAAAAATGATATGCTAATTTATGTAAGCTGTATTTTTCATCTTATTAAATTTTACACTTGTCTTTATGGTTGTATTTTCAAAATGTTTCAATTATCACCTGTAGATGTCAAACTTTGTAGAAAGTTTAATTTCATATTGCTATTTCGATGGCTGCTAGTGAAAAATTACTCTAGATGTTTTTGTTTTAGTGAATAAAACCGGAAGTTGATTCATGCTTTATGTTTACACCAAATAAATATATGACAGAAGGCTTGAAGATTAAATTATGATGTTATAGATGATGTTGAAGATTTAATTAGCCTTCTAATATGTTTCAGGTATTTCAACTCAAACCTGACCAGGAGGATGGGGTTGGAGGTTATGTTTGTGACAGGGTAGCTATTAGAGGCAGCCATTGTTTTTCCCTAGCCACCCAAACAGGGGAGGTGATTTTCACAGACATTCCCAATGGAGTAGCCCCTGGAATGCCGTTGAATCCTAACCTATCTGTAATGTACCACGGAGCCTGGCCTATTGAAAAAGGTGAACTATTTGGCTGTTGTTTTTTTCCTTTCTGCTCATTGGATTGTCTTTATCAGAGTCATTTTATTTTAGATCATTGTGGTATTGAAAGATTGTTATATATCTTAAAGCACAAAGTAGTGATTCTCCTATTAGATCATGGTTGTATTCAAAGATTGTTATATATCTTAAAGCACAAAGTAGTGATTCTCTTATTAGATCATGGTTGTATTCAAAGATTGTTATATATCTTAAAGCACAAAGTAGTGATTCTCCTAAAACAGACCCTTTTTTTATCAAAATATTTTTTTGTTATCTAATTAATTTTTATTTTATTTTCTGAGAGTGTTCTTTGTTAGTATTGATTGATTAAAAAAAAAAGATTAATCAACCATGATTCTTTCATCAGAGGATTAACTTCTATTCAAACCCAATTTTTGATACGCAGTGGCTACGGTTCGGTCCGACCGAACCCGTATTTTTTTTTTTCGGGTACCAGCCTTACCTATTATTGCATAGCGGCCGAGTCGCTGCACTGAACTATATAACATTATTTTTTTTTTTTCAGGATTAGGGATAGGGTTAGGGATAGGGTTAGAGATAGGGTTAGGGATAGGGTTAGAGATAGGGTTAGGGTGTGGAGCAATATTATCTATGGCTGGTACCCTAAGTAAAAAAAATACGGGTTCGGTCGGACCGAACCGTAGCCACTGCCTTTTTGATAAGCAGATTGTTTCCAGTAATAATTCTTCCATTACTTTGTTCTTCTTCAGCTATGACCAGCAGTGGTGCATCACTTCCTGCTGCCCAAGACCTGGCTAGTGTCATCAGTTTCAACTCTACCAACACAAATGGTGGAGGCAGCAGCAGCAGCAGTATTGGAGCTGCCAGTGGGTCCACGACTGACCAACCCCAGCATCTTGGCACTAAGGTGGTCAACAGTTTGTTTGTTTCATTTTCTAGAACATTGAACATTTTTATAGTTTTTGGCAGAGTTGAGAATTGTTTTTTATTTTAAGAAAATAAGCGTTTACCTTAACAATTCCATTTTTACATTTTCCATAATTAGTTTGGTGGAACATTGGATAACAAACCCATTGGGCCGTGACAACATTAATTTTTTCACACACCAAATGCTGGCTCATTTAGCAATATCTGTTTACCTATCATACATTACATTTTAAGAACTGGAGAAATGATTTATAAACTTTGTGAACAGGTTCACCATTGATTTTTTTTTTTTTTATAATTTTAAGATGTTCTACTTGAAGTGTTTGTCAGTTTAATGATATTTAATAACCATCCGGTGCTATTGAGTTAAACGTGTAATGTCTGTCACACAGGTGGAGATGGTGTACTCGCTGCTGAGCATGCTGGGGACCCACGACAAAGATGACATGTCAAGGACACTGTTTGCCATGTCTCAGTCCCAGGACAGCTGTATCGCTATGAGGCAGTCAGGTAGATGGCAGGATGTTTTTGCAACAATATTCTTCCCCAGCCTATTGTTTGGTGTGGCATTAACACCGTCTAATTTCTTTCTGATCATCAGGTTGTCTGCCCCTGTTGCTGCAGCTTCTTCATGGAAGTGACAAAGACTCTGGCCTGCTGGGCAAAACCAGGGGGAGTAAGTCTGCCAGAGCCCGGGCTGCAGCTGCTCTCCACAACATTGTCCACTGTCACCATGACGACAAGAGAGGGAGGCATGAAGCCAGAACTCTGAGACTGTTGGAACATATCCGAGCTTACTGTGACCAGCAGCGGGGAGACAGTGATGAAGATGAAGAGGAATCTGTTGTTAACAGTCAGTTGATGTATTTATGTTTATTGAGATCTATGATAATGTACACGGGCTGTAAAATTGTGAAATAATATATCTGTATTATTTTCAGTGAATGTAGTTCCATTTAAAAAGCCCTCCTATACTTGTTTCCATTTCTTTAGTTGAGACAACTAATACTATAATACTGTTAAAATTTTTTAAAATGTTTGTGTTTTTGTTATAAATCTGTCTCTAAGTTGACATACAGCCCAGTTGATATATTAGTGTTGTGGTTGTTTCAATAGATGTTCATTTAGTGTTGTGGTTGTTTCAATAGATGTTCATTTAGTGTTGTGGTTCTTTCAATAGGTGTTCATTTAGTGTTGTGGTTGTTTCAATAGATGTTCATTTAGTGTTGTGGTTGTTTCAATAGATGTTCATTTAATGTTGTGGTTGTTTCAATAGATGTTCATTTAGTGATGTGGTTGTTTCAATAGATGTTCATTTAGTGTTGTGGTTGTTTCAATAGATGTTCATTTAGTGTTGTGGTTGTTTCAATAGATGTTCATTTAATGTTGTGGTTGTTTCAATAGATGTTCATTTAGTGATGTGGTTGTTTGTTCATTCCTCAGGCTCTTCAGACATGGATCATCATCCCGGGGCTTCTATTGCCGCTCTGATGAAATTGTCTTTTGATGAAGATTACAGGCATGCAATTTGTACTTTAGGGGGCCTGCAAGCTATAGCAGAACTCTTGGAGATAGACAACAGAGTAGCTGGACCTGCCAATGACTATAAGTAAGTAAAACTACCAGGTCTGAGGTAAATGAAAGGCCACGTCTAAAATAAATGACATGCTACGATAATGATTTTTCATAATTGTAATTCATGTCAGTTTGTGTATTAAGACTTCTTATTATACTCTCCAGTATAACAGTGCGCAGATACGCCTGCATGACACTCACCAACTTGACATTTGGGGATGGCAAGAACAAAGCCCTGCTGTGTTCTATGAAAGGTGCAATGGAAGCCCTGGTGGACCAGCTGCGGTCTCCAAATGAAGATCTGGTCCAGGCAGCTGCTAGTGTGCTCAGGAACCTAAGCTGGAGGGCTGATTTAGTCAGCAAGAAAACACTGAGAGAGGTACTCCTGTATTTATCAATTTGTGTTCTGCTTTTTAAATGATTTGCCATGAAATTTTTCTTAATTTATAAATTCATATGATGGTTTCAGATTGGTGCTGTGAACACGTTGATGGGTGCTGCCATGAAAGTGAAAAAGGAAACCACATTGAAAAGTATTTTATCAGCCTTGTGGAACCTTTCATCTCATTGCTCAGAGAATAAGGCAGAAATCTGCGCTGTGGAGGGAGCTCTTCAGTTCCTTGTGGGACTTCTCACATACAAAAGTGCTGCCAAAACATTATCCATTGTAGAAAATGGAGGTGGCATACTCCGTAATGTCTCCAGCCAAATCGCTATCCGAGAAGATTACAGGCATGTTCTTCGCCAGAGTGGATGCCTTCAAATTCTGCTGCATCACCTTCGCTCCACCAGCTTGACTATAGTTAGCAACGCCTGTGGAACTTTGTGGAATTTGTCTGCAAGATGTGAAGAAGACCAGAATACTTTGAGGGAAATGGGAGCAGTCAGCATGTTAAAGAATTTGGTTCATTCTAGGCATAAGATGATCTCCAGTGGCAGCTCTGCTGCTTTGAGAAACCTGGTGTCATCCGTTCCTTCTGGGAAATCTGTGGATAGTGATAAAAATATTGGACTAGCTCGACCTAGCCTCCATGCTCGTAAACAGCGGGCCCTAGAAGCTGAGCTGGACCCAAGCCTTGCAGAGACCTGTGAAAATGTTGACAGCCCCAGAGATTCACCTACTGATGTAGGGCATAGATCTGAAAGTGAACCTCGCAGGTTTGTGTACAGTGTCAACCAAGGTGCTGGAGCTTCCGCAGAGCAGAAACAAAATGAAGACATCCGGAAGCATTTGACGAGACGCCAGCAGATGCCTAGAAATGGCACAGATGCTGTGGCTTCCAACCGTTTATTATCTCCACAGCGGGTCGCTCGTGCAGGAAGTCAAGACAGCGTAGGTAGTACACATTCTGACATATCACATGACCGGGCCAGAGCTCACACAATGTTGGTAAAATCCTCCCACTTGTTAAATAAGCGTCAGGGAGGTAGCCTAGAGAGGAAAGAAGCTCCACCTTTGTTGCAGGCTCAGCGTGCCAATAATGTCCAGATAGCGTCCATATCTGACCACAAACAGCAGAATTATGGCCTGGCGATGGTTAATAACACACCAGCTCATATGCTTCGTCCTTTGCCCACCAATAGCTACCACCCACCGGGTCAAGGTCAGCCCTGGCAGACTTTGCCCAACAGTCGCATAGTCCAGTACATGCATGAAGTCGCTCTGTACGCAGGAGTGGAGCCTTCTATGAATGGCCAACTATCATTGACTCAGTCTGCACCATCCCAGTCATTGCACTATTCAAATCATCATCAGGCTTTATTTGAACGTTTAGCCAAATCTTCCTCTGGTCTGAGTGGAAACCATCATGGTTCAAACTTGGACTTTGACAGTAGGCCATCAACTGGCCATGAAGAAGACTCTGACCAACCAGTAAATTACAGTTTGAAATATCAAGATGGTCATGCCAGCGGGACTAAAAAGACTGCCTCTAACGTTCATTCATCTTATAGTCATTTAAACCCAGGGGGGGGGAATTCCTCTCATTTCCGAACCAGTATTGAACATAATTATTTAATCAACAGCCATCAGGAGAAAAAATCTTCAGCACATGTCGCAACTGCTATACAAAACCCAGCCATGCACACTCCAACACGACCAGTTCCCAATGTCCACAACAGATTTCACACACCGCAGATGCATCGTTCAGTTGGAAGTGACTTGGGATATCATCCAACACAATTCATGACACCTCAGGGTAATCACTATCCATCTTCACATCATGGAGATTACCATTTCCCATCTAGTCACTTAGTGGCCCCACATAGTTCAAGCCTTGCAGCAGGCCCAAGCCAGCCTAGTTTCACATCATCAGGTGGGAAGATGTTTGGCACCATGCCAGTTGCACACCAGAATAAAGCGCACCAGAGCAAAACTCATCATCTTCCTATGCAACAATTCAGTGTCTATGCAGAAACAGATTTGGATTCTGTTGTGGACCAGCCAACAGACTTCAGCCTACGCTACAGTGAAGTGTCTGAAGACATTTGCGGTGATGTTTATCAGGAGCAGCCTATAAACTATTCTATGAGATACAGAGATAGTGCCATCCCGAGTGCACCAGATATTCCAGTGTATCAAGATGAACGGCACTGTGTGGAATGTAAGTATGCTGAGGCTATGCGGGCCATTGACCGCCCAGACAATAGCTCAAATGATGACCAGTTGAGAACATTCTGCACCGAAGGCACACCATACCTTTCAACTGCAACATCACTGACAGACTTGACTCAGGCAGGAAAAGCCGATTGTGACAGGGATGAGGAAGAGGAAGACATGAATAACACGAGCGGTCAAGAGGAGAGCAACACCTCGAAGAATGTCACCCTGGTTGATCCAGACCGCACTCTGACCATGCCTGAAGCTGACAGGAGCTTAATCAAATCAAAATGTGATGGCGACCATGCCCCCAGCAGCTCGGGCAGTCAAACTACAGATAGACGGACTGCTTCAACTGTGATATGTGGCCACAGTGGTAGAACTAGCAGTAGGTCCATTCTCTATGTTTAGTTTGACTTAATGTTTTTAAAAAAAAGAACAAGTGGGAAATTTTTTATTCTTACATTTACATTTTTGTTAACTAATCATATCATGTTAACTAATCATATCATGTTAATTTTGGTCAACAGTTCCCTTGTCGTCAAAGGCAAGCTCTCAGACGTCAGATATTCAGGCGGATCAGATCAACTTTCATGCTGATACAAACGAAGGTATTGTTTTTTTAGTTTCATCCTTGTTTTATACATTTAACAACTAGATTAAGATTTAATATCCCATTGACTGACTAAATAAATGGTTGCATCCTTTAGTTAATACATTTAATATCCCATTGCCTGACTAAATAAATGGTTGCATCCTTTAATTAACACAATAAATATCCCATTGCCTGACTAAATAAATGGTTGCATCCTTTAGTTAATACATTTAATATCCCATTGCCTGACTAAATAAATGGTTGCATTCTTTAGTTAATACATTTAATATCCCATTGCCTGACTAAATAAATGGTTGCATCCTTTAGTTAATACATTTAATATCCCATTGCCTGACTAAATAAATGGTTGCATCCTTTAGTTAATACATGTCAGCGACCTGTGGGCAAAATTGAAAGCCTCAGCAGCTGCTCCCAGTAGCCTGTAGCGCTTAATGAGTTGAGGCTGGTGAAGTAGAAGGCCTTATATACTCATTGATCTCTGTAATATCTGTGTGCCATGTGATAGCTGTACTTGCTTGTTTCATTTGATTCGTTTTGATTTCTGGATAGTCCAGGTGCCATTATATATATTACGTTGAGGAACCAATGAATAAAAATATGAAGACATCTTGAGTTATTTATTACTTTTTATAAGAATTAATTTACTGTAAGCTTTTTGATTTTATGACATGTAAATATCAACAAAAAGTCCATGAACAAATATTTGTAAAAAAAAAATGGTTTTGTTCCTTTAAATAATATCATTAACATTTTACTATCAAAATTATTACACGGATTGTTGGGTGCCTTGAGCAACTTTATTAAAGTTTTTATTGCTAGAGCATTTGTTAGTCTTTGTAAATTAACACTACATTTTTATTTAGTAATTTTTTTTTGTAATGGAGCAGTTTTATTAGATATTGAAGAATGTTTTCTTGGTTTTATCTTAGGGGCTATGGATCAGACAAAGACATACTGTGAGGAAGGCACTCCGGTTTGTTTTTCCAGAGTTTCTTCCCTTAGCAGTCTCCATAGCAGTGAAGCAAGAGAAGGGGAGGGACCATCCAGACTAGCTGGAACTATGGCTGATAAGGTTTGATCTCTAGTCACCTAATTATTTATCATTAATAATTATTCATCATTTAATCTATTTAGCTATTCATTAATCTTTATATTTATTCATCATTAGCAGCCATTCAATTACCGCATAATGATTTTTTTTAATTGCGCACCCAGTAATGCTACTTTACCATTTCTTGACACTCTGTGTAACCCTTTGGCACCCCACCCCCAAACGTGTTGACTTGATAAGTGAATGACACCCCCCCCCTCCATATATTTATTATTTATTTACTTGCTCATTTTTTTAAATGAACACAGAAAAGTTCACTCTATTGCCCAAGTAGAGATTACAAGGTAATACAACAGGCTAAATTTTTTTTCATTGGTAGATGGAGCTTGAAAACATTGAAGAGGTCGAAACACCAGATGCCATGGTCATCTCTGTCATAGAAAATAAGCAGATTGCTGGATCTTCAGCAAAGCCCAGCTCAAAACTCAGGCGGACGTCTACTGATCAGGTTCCTCGGAGTGACCGGGAGTCAAAAACAGTTACATTTGATGAGAACCACCAGGTTAGTCTCATTTAATGTATATTGTGCTGCATCAAATCTTGTGATTGTGCTGCATCAAATCTTGTGATTGTGCTGCATCAAATCTTGAGATTTTATTACAATCTTATCAGATTATTACTGCTTTGAAAAAGCTTTTCACTTTATTCAATATTTCAATTCTAAGGGTTCTTTTTTAAATGATGTTTCATGAAATAAGTATTATTAGTGCCTTAAAAAAAAAAAAGCTAGTTACATAAATCTATGCAACAGTCTTAAAGGGATTTTTATGAACAAATTCTTGTTGTTCCCAGGTAGAGGAGACACCATTGATGTTCAGTCGGAGTAGTTCCCCGGAGTCTCTGAGCAGTTTTGACACTCAGTCAGTCCACAGTTCTGTTGTCAGTGAATACAGCAGAAGGGCCAGTGAGGTTGTCTCCCCCAGTGATATCCCTGACTCACCCTCAGAGTCCATGCCTTCAAGCCCACGAAGAACTCACTCGCCAACCAGAAGGTTAAAAGATTTCGGGCCGTCTTCTAAATCAATCTTAATAGCCAAACAGATGCTGGACTTTACCAAGCCTTCTGGCTTGCTGAAATCTGAGCCTTTTATGAGCTTCCCCACCTTTGATGAAGAAGACAAACCGACCAATTTTGCCATGAGAAATGCAGAGATGCCCATGCTTCACACTTTTACAGATTTTGAAGAAGACCAACCGACTGATTTCTCGGTTTATCATGGAGACCAGGAGTGCTGCTAAGTTCTGACATTTAGCACTTTCCAGAAAAATATTCAGCCAATCAGTGTGCTTCTAAGTAGTCAGAGTAACAGGACAAAAACATTACCGACGCTGGTGGAACATGCCAATGAAACTGAAACTGCCAGTGTAAAGCCTGACATCACCGGTTCATATACTGGATTAAACCTAGCTCCCAAAATCCCCAACATTTCAGCTAAAGAGCTGCCTCAAGTGGTCAAGCCTCAGGCTGTAAAACCACAATTTACATCTCAAGCTCAGGAGCCAAATTTACCCAAAGTCCAGGAAAAAGAAAGTGGCTCCCAAATCATTTCAAAAACACCCGTGGCGCCCATTGCCTCCACACCACTTAATGTCAAAACTGCTCCAGCGGGCACAGCTAAGCCTTGGTCTCCTGCCACAGAACTGTTAAAGCAAGAGGACAGAGATTCTTCCATGTCTGAAGTCTCCGAAGGAGAGGAGGACATATTGGCCCAGTGCATCAGTTCTGGCATGCCAACACCTTCTGCATCTTCCTCGGCTAGAAAAATGCGTCGGAGCACCTTAGAAAATTGTGCAAAGAAAAAGTCAGGCATACCAACTAAAGCATCGCCAGCCCCAAAAGCATCCACATCCTCAACAGAACTGAACAAATCCAACTTGCTGGCACAGTGTGTTACACCGACAAACAATTCTTCAAAGCCACCTCGACCTTTAACTGGTTCACAGAAGGTCAAAATACCTTTGAAATCAGAGCCTGTGAAGACTCCATCCAAGCAACCTTCAGGATCTGCTGTCCTATCTACAGGATGCACTACTTCTGCCTACATGGATCCTCCTCCTCCGACACTGCCACATTACAAATCCTCGGCTAGTAAAAACTTGAATCCTGTTCTAAACAGAGCTGCCAAAATGACTTCTCCCAATAAAAGCTTGACCCCTGTGAAGAATGTCTGTGAATCTCCTCTGCCACAATCTCAGAATCTGAACCAGTTTGTTGACACACACGAGGACAGTGTCAAGTCCTACGCCACTGAAGGGACTCCGTTAAATTTCTCGGCAGCCACATCTCTAAGTGATTTGAGTGTATTGACCCAGAGCTCCAGCCCATCTCCCAAGAAGTGTGTCAAAACATTACTGGATGATTCAAAGAGTGATAATAGCTCCCTATGTGAGGAGAGCGATGAACTGTTGCTTATACAGGCCATTGAATCTGCCAGACCAAAGAGTAAGACCGGCAAGAGGTATCCCCCTCTAAATGACGGTGGCGGTGAGAACAGGAAGCATGGCTCAGGAGACCATGGTGAAAGTGGACGTGACTCCAAAATGTCTGCATTCATTCCCCGTGTGTCAAATGTTGGTGTTGTCGGGTTATTTCATGATTTCATCCCCACCGATTCTGTGAGGGTGTATCGTGACGAAGGCTCATCAAAACACTCCACCCTGAGTGACTTGACATTAGACTCACTAGAGGGCTCCATCAGTCTTTCAGGAAAAAGCAAATCGGTGAAGTCTTCTACCACACAAAAACTTCCATCACAGCAGAGTGGTGGTTCAAGGAAAGTAACAGCTCCCCAGGGGATGAACAAGTTTCCAGCCAACAAAGGCAATGGGCTTCAAAGCTTCCCAGGTCATTCTATCACTTTCTCCCCTCCATCCAATGATGCTTTACATGTGTACGGGGATGAAGGAACACCTGTTACATTTTCCAGAAATGACTCCCTTAGTTCCTTGGGTGGTGAGGATGACGGTAGAGGAACAGCCAGCGGACTAAGTGCCAGCCCCCACAAAGATCGTAACCGCTCAAATGATCGGGATGAGAGTGATAGCTCATCCTCCATCCCCAGAGAACGCCATGTTGTTGGTCAGTCCAGCGAAGACAGCAGTGTGGCAGGGGACAAAGTGGACAGACCAATCAAATTTGTTGTTGAAGACACACCTGTGTGCTTCTCCAGGAATTCTTCTCTTAGCTCCATAGCAAGCTTAGATAAGCTGGAGCAGTCTGAAACCAGTGCCTCAAATAAGCCAAATTATGTTAAATCATCCAATTCAAAATCAGAAATGAGGCCCAGTGAATCAAACGGTTCACTTAGCGATGAGCTGGCAGACTGTGATCCAACCCCATCTGAGCAAGCCCTACTTGAACAGTGCATAAATTCTGTAATGCCTAAAGCAAGACATTCTCGAGGGGAAGACAGAACTAAGAGACACTCAAGAAGCAAATTTTTAATTCACAAGGCTGGGAACATGTCCATGAATGATGGACTAATGAAGAGTGCCTCCCTAGAGATCACATCAGAAATTTTCAATGGCTATCACAGCAGTAGTGAAAATGACAATGGATCCCAGGGTAACAGTAGCTGTGAGAATCTAATGACCAGGTCATGCTCTGACACAAGGGAGCTTGACCTTGACTTTCAGACCACACCTTCATCTCGCCAGTCTCGATACTGTAGCTGGAGACGACAGCGCCACCACTCCCAAGATGATGGGAAGAATGTCAGAGCCAGTTTTAGGTCTCACTCGCAGGAGAATGAAAACTATCTGAAGGCCCAGAAGGACATCAACAACAAATTGGCCAAGGCCAGTCGCACCGGTCAGCAGCTATATCAGGGCTCTCTGGAATCATTTGAAAGTGTTCTGCATGATAGGCAAGTTAAAAGTCCAGTTGACTGCAGTCAGGTTAAGATAGCCAATAACAGAGAGTTCAGTGACTTTGCCGCTAAAGTTCGTGAGATTTCAAATGACAGTATGGGTGGGCTGCTGGCTCTTCGTGATGACGTGGACCTTGATACCGCCATATTTAATGACCACAATGTGGTTGAGGTGACAGCTGATGAAGAAAATGTCAATCAGACCCTGAAAGATGAGGACAATGACTATGATGCAAGTGAAGCAGGCAACACTACAGTAAAAGCAGACCAGGCAGAGGCTGACGAAGAAAGAAACAGTGAGGTTCATTTTTTTATAGATGATGAAGAAGATCCCGATTATGATGAGGTCTACGATGGCAACATATCAGTTGAAGAAGAAGAACGGCTCTTGGCTGAAAATGTCCACCTGATAATGTCCGAGATCCAAACCACAAAAATGAGTGGCAGCACGGTGGATGAAGATCTCTTCATTGAGAACGAGACTATATCCCTGGTGTCCAATGATTATGCCTCAGACACAAATTCTGAAGTCTCTGTCACCTGGTCAGTCACTTCTGATAAGACGTCAGACTTTTCATCCTCAACCCTGGCGGAGGTTAAAAGCCAAGGGTCGTCACAGTCAAAAGGGGGCCCTAAAATCGTCAAGCCCGGCTTGGCGTCAGCTCCAGTTTTGAAGGTTGCGACTGATGAAGTGATGGATGAAGGTAAAGGTGTCAGAGGAAGACGAAAGCCTCTGTACCCTGGGAAGTCTGCCATTGCCAAAGTTAAACCATCTGCCGGTACAGCCGTCCACCAAGGAATGAAAAGTGTTTTGCCACAGAAAAACACCAGTGTAGCAGTATTAAAGAAGACTCCACCTAAGCAGCAGATAGTGGCCCAGGTTTCACCTAGAGTAAAGCAGCCAGGACTGAACCCCCAAATCAACAATGTTAACTCAAAGAAGGAAGTGCTGAAGAAAGCTGTTAGTCCGAGGTCAAGGTCAGCAGGTCCTGCAACTGGTAAATCGTCCACCAATTTAAAGCAGACTAGCCCTAGGACAGCTAACTCACCAGCTGGACGTTCCAGTGGAACCAAGGCTGTGGTCATCAAGAGTACAAGCTCTCCCCCATCTGGTGCATCTTCAAAAATTAATGTTCCTAAACCCACTACGCCGCCCAAATCGCTTGGTAAAGACAAAAACACCTGTGGCTCATCGACAAACATTTTAAGCAAAACTCTGAGTTCAGACAATAAAGAAAATAAAGAGAAGACAGAGGCGTCATATAATCATGATGTGGAAAATGGACTATCCGATGACAGTGCACCTGATGCATGGAGTAAAGCCTTAGACTCTTATAATTTCATCGTTGACTCTGCACAAGATAATGTGGCCTACAAACAAATGCAGAGAAATTCCAAAGATGCACCAGGCGCCTTGAAGCGTGCCTTGAAAACACCAAACAAGTCTCCAAGTTCCATTCCTACTATTACCAAGCCATCCTCTAGTTCGAATACAGTGCAGTCACAGTCCAAGTTACCTACTTTGTGCCAAGGGAATAAAGCTTCCACCAGCGTCTCTCCCAACAGTCAAGCAGTGAAAACACAGGCTGCTAATGCTACACGATCAGCCAGCAGCAATACAATTGGCCAGTCTACTGTTGTTGAGAAGAAAGCAGCAGTGACTAAAAATACCAGCAGTCCTGCCAATGTGGGCACTGTGAAGGGCTTCAGCAGAAGTCTGAGTAGTGATGCTAAGGTCAGCAGTGTGAATAAATCCAATGATAGCTTGAAAGCCCCTAATCGGCCTCTGACGCCAGTAAACAGTGGAAACAGTCGCAGGTCTTCCCACTCATCCACTTCAGGTATCCCCACGAGAACATCTGATGGATCTAACACATCCTTAAATGCTGATTCTAATAAACGAACACCGCCTGGTGTCATGGGTAAAAAGCAGGTCACTAGTAAGATTGCCACACTGTGGAAGAGGGATGGCAGCCTTGAAAGGTCACCTTCTCGGGACAGCCCATCATCATCTGCATCATCATTGTCTAAACTGCCAGTGTCCACATCTCCCGGCAGTGCTAAGCCCAGCAGTTTGCCTCCTTCTGGATTCAAAACAAAGGCAGCAACACTTCCAGCAGCGTCCAGCCTCACTGCGTCCAAATCCACAGCGGAGGGCATATGTAAAAGTGCCACTTATGAGAAAATTTCCTCAGAGATCAGAGGAGTACACAGCCCTAAACGTAACCAGCCTCAGGTGAAGAAGGTGTCTGACATCTCCAAGAGTTTCAGGAAAAAGGAAGGAAGCTACGAGTCACCAGAGAGTGGTGTGAGGAGGGGTGAGGTGTTTGAACTCTATGATGATCATGATGATGAGGATGACTTTGATGAGATGGACAGAAACAAGTCTCAGGGAGTGCCAGATGCTAACGAGAGTCTAGAGAGCAATGTTTTTGAAGATTCTCTACTCGGCCATCAGGACGTGAGAACCGAGTCTGCAGACTCTCTTGATCAGAGCTGTGACTCTGGCACACAGATAGACTCCAGTACATTCAGAAAGAAAAAGAGAGATCCCAGCATCTCAGACTTGGAGCTTCCAAATGCTGATGAGACTTGTAAGTCTATGTGTTCATTCAATGATTCAGTTGGATTTAGCTACAGCAATCACAACAGCCTTGTGTTCAAACAGAAATCCTCATTAATTGACAGTAGCATCATCAGTGACATGAGCCTGAGTGACACGCCTCTGTCAAAACATGATAAAAAGAGCAAAAATGGTGAAGAGAAAACAGGGGGGAAAACAAAGTCCAAAGTGGCTCAAGGTCTGAAGAGACTTTTTAGTTCTGGCAGACACAAGGATAAAGAATCCAAAAAAACTAATGAAATGAGCAAATCTAAATCAGCCGACAAAGACTTAAACAAGGGTAAAAAATCTGGCGGCAAAGACAAGAAAAATTCTAAAGACAAAAAAGAGTATGACTTTTTTAGCACGAATATAAAAATTGAGCCGTCAACAATGACAGATGTTGAGGACAGACTCGTCTGTCATCAGGGTACAACGACAGCGATGACCCCAAAGTCTGGTCAGTTGAGAACTGAGCACAAAGTGAGCCCATCTGCCATTGTTGCACCTTTCAACTACAACCCACCGGTGTCTGTCAACTCGAATGGAAATGCCAGCATGTTGGTTGCTGACCTGCTGTCAGCCATCTCTTCGCCTGCTGGTCAGCAGTGCTTAGAAGATCATCACGAGAATAGGGATGGTGACAGCTTGGGGTCCAACCCTGACAAACACATGACCAAAACAGAAATGTTGCTGGCTAGAAGACGACAGAGAGTGACCAGCACAGGCAAAGATGACAGTAGAAGTGATGGAGACATTCTGGCAGCTTGTATGGTGACTACAGTTTAGGATGTGACCACCACAGGAATTTATTTATTCATTCACTTTTGTAAACTGTTTAATTCTGAAAGCCAAACAAAATATTTACTGTAATTTATTATGAGCATTACCTTGGATCAGTTGTTTGCCCAGTCAAATTCTTGTTGATCAGTTCTTATCCCAGATGCTTAACACCCGTCAAATTCTTTCAGTCAGAAAGAATCTTTTTCGAACTTTTGTTGTGGGGAGCAGAATGAGGGGGATTTAAAGTTTGGAAGATGAATATTTGTTGACCTATCTGTACATTTAGTTTCACCCTAAGATTAGTAGAACAACTCATTCTAAGACTTTGTTCAATGAGTGACTTAAATTATTATTAAGTCAATGAATTAGCTACATTCACTTCTGCCTATTCAACTCCCTACACATTGGTGACTGAACTTTTCTAGGCAGATATTAACAGCATTGCTCCATTCTATCTCATCCTGTTATTTATTTATGTTGCCACTTTGCTGAATCTGTAAAGATACTCATTTTGACAAATTATGCTAATTTTGTGCATCTTGACATCAAGTCACGTGGTTTACCTTAGTCACAAACATCAATCATGAATATTCATTAGCCTAACCTTTCAGAATCATAATCAAATGGCTTCTATTTATCATTCTTTTTCATTAACATTTTTTGAAAATTTAACCTGTAGCCAAAATTGAATGAACAATGTCAGCTTTGATAGACTCATGTTGCTGTAGCATCAATCAAATGTACTAAAATCTTCTTCCTTTTGACAAACTCTTCTTCTGAGTAGATTTGAGTTGATCCTGTTTTGGTGTTTAACTGCCATGTTAAAATGTGTTTGTGTCTGTACAACCCAGCAACTAACTTCATGGTTCAAGGTTTTTTGAGAGATTTTTTTGTTGTTGTTATAATGGACTTACTGAAAGCACAAATGTGTATTTTCATGTCAAATATTTTACTTAATGATTTAATTAATTGGCACATGTTTAAAATCTATGCATTTATTTATTGTCTCAGTAAATGACATTTTTTTTGTCTAATTTGTATTTTAGATCCATAATTTTTTTATAGCATTTAATGAGGTGTTTTGAATTGTACATGTACTGATTTATGAGCTTATAAATGTCTTAGTGTACAGAATCCGATTGTACATGTCTGTACCAGCACTGACCTGTATTTTATAACATCTACAAATTTATATTTGTGTTAACCTGGCCTTTTTTTTCTATTTATTATATTCGTACTTAATGAAATTTACGGTCTGACATTCTTATATTGGTACTGATAAAGTAATGTATTATTCCATTTAAAGTGAAACCTAAATATTGAATAATTGAGATTAGAAAATGTTTGACTTCAGAAATAATAATTTAATCTGCAATGTTTTGTAGTGGAAGTACTTACATTTTTTAGAAGGCTTAGTACTTGAATTGTTAGTAGAAAGAATTTCAACAGCTCACTGCTAGATGGTTGTTTTTATTTTGTATAGCTTCAAATCTTTATTTAAAAGTTTCAATTTCTAATTTATGGTGTAACTTAATGTATTTTATGTTCATGGGGAGTTATGTGTAGTTGGTGTTGACAAAGTTTATCTAGGTTGTGTATTAGCTGGTCCCGGTTCTGGTGTGGCTCGTCTCATAAAATTTTTTAATATTTTTTTTATAAATTTAAAAGTTCCATGTTCATTGAGTCAGAGTTGTGAAATGTTTTTTTCTAGGAAAGGTTCTTATTTTCTGCCAAGTGCTCTGTTCTAATGGTTAGGTCATTACTCTGTTCTAATGGTTAGGTCATTACTCTGTTCTAATGGTTAGGTCATTACTCTGTTCTAATGGTTAGGT
Organism: Bulinus truncatus; assembly: GCA_021962125.1. Taxonomy (NCBI): domain Eukaryota; kingdom Metazoa; phylum Mollusca; class Gastropoda; family Planorbidae; genus Bulinus; species Bulinus truncatus. The sequence continues at coordinate 5,566,216 of JAGDYQ010000036.1, read as the reverse complement.
CATTACTCTGTTCTAATGGTTAGGTCATTACTCTGTTCTAATGGTTAGGTCATTACTCTGTTCTAATGGTTAGGTCATTACTCTTTTCTAATGGTTAGGTCATTACTCTGTTCTAATGGTTAGGTCATTACTCTGTTCTAATTTTTAGGTCATTACTCTGTTCTAATGGTTAAGTCATTACTCTTCTAATGGTTAGGTCATTACTCTGTAATCTGTAGGCTCTTTAAATATGTAAACCTGTAAATATGAAGTGATTTTAAGGGATTAACTATAACATTTTTAACAGCAGTCGATACATTTCATTTTTAATTTTTATGAAATTCAAAAGTTTTTGTAAACTGAATAAAATGTTTAAGCATGTGACCTTTTGTCATAATTTACTGTAGCTATTTCTGTCATCATTTACTGTTGTATGACATTCATAGGACGAATAGTTCATGAAATATTGTAGGTTGTGGTGGATAAGAATTTTTTTTTCGGTTCCACCATTTTTTATAAAACAAAATTGCCTACAACTGAAAATAAGTTTTCATAAATTGTAACCTGTGCTTAAAATCAGAATACATTTAATACTATTAGATACATGTAATTCTGTTACTTTACATGTAATTCTTTTACAATGTATGTTATCTAATTGTGTAAAAATTGTATCTGTTAACCTGTCTTGTGCTGTAATGTCTACATGTTAACATGGAAATGCCAGCATGTTGGTTGCTGACCTACTGTCAGCCATCATTCTCTGATTTCATTGGTGCAGATATTGGAATTCTCTGACTTCATTGGTGCAGATATTATTTGCTTCACTGCTTATGTGTTGCTGTTTTTATTATATTAATTTGCTATACATTTTCTTATGCCTTTTAAATCAAAATGAGGCTTACGTTGAATGTTGTGTATATTTAAATTTGTGAATGTGCACATTTTCTTTTATGAAGGATTTGTGCGTAAATGTATGTTTATTAGCATCATATTTCATGTACATATGAATTATTATTTTTTTACTTTTAAATGCTAACATTTTGCTCATTTTTTCACATGTTTGTTAGAATAGATTGAAAGTGCAATATATCATTTGAAGTCATCTCATGTATTAAGTTTATGTTTTTTTTTTATATGAATTGCAAACTAATGTTGCTTACAGCTTAGTTTTTGTGAAATTATAACTATTGCTTTGCTGACAAAGGGGAGATCACTTTGGTTGTTCAAGTTATCTCCCCATTAACCACAGTTGGGAGAAAAAACTGGAGTTTTTAAATCCACCACTCATAATGTATGGAACCTTTTGTCACCAGTGATATGAACATTTTTTTTAAAGTGGTTTTGTGTATAGAACAAACAAAAGTGGTTTTGTGTATAGAACAAAAAAAGTGGTTTTGTGTATAGAAACAAAAGTCAAATGGAAAGAAATAAAATATATTAACATTGAACGTAGGTTGTCTTTTTTTTATGTTTTGTTTATATTACGATAGATACATTTCTTAGCTGCAGAGTTACATTTGTAAAATTGTTGCTCCTTACATGGCTGTCAAAAACGACCACCAGTCGGTCAGGTCACTATGTATAACAGATAGGTGGCTCATGAAATAGTTCATGAGAAGTCATGGTCCTGTTGGTCTTTTATTTCTTATTAGCAGCCCCAGTTTAAAAACGTCATGCCAATGTTATGTTATAGCTGGTAGTGACCAGGACAATGGGGGGACTCAAATTGGTAGTGACCAGGACAATGGGGGAATTCCGGCTAAATAGGTTTTGGGCCCCATCACTAAGTCCTACTAACTGTGGTCATCAGTCCAATTGGTCTTTTTTATGTCATTTTATTGATGCCATTCTTCAGGTCAATAAAAAAAAAAAAAAAAAAAAAAAAAAAAAAAAAAAAAATATAAGTTACATTAAGAAAGGTGTCCTATCGGGATACAAAATATGATATATATTTTACATAGGGCTAATTCAAAGTAAGCCTAGAAACCACAATAAGGTTCTGTAAGAATCCGGGCTGTGAGCCCCCGCCAGGGGGGGCAAATTATCAATACGATAATTAACGTTATAAAGTTACGAAAAAGACTGTCAAACTGTCTTTTTTCAGAATGTGGGGATCTCCCCCAAAGCATTTTGCTGGTTGCGCCACTTGGAGCCCTGGTTTAATGTACTAAATGCAAACTTCCCCTCAGATATGATTTTTACTATAGTAGTTCTTTTTTTTTAATGTTTCCATGCCCAGAGGTTGGCAAACTTTTTAACGCGGGCCAAAAGGGGTTCTCAATTATAACAGAAGGGTCAGACCAAGAGCAGTAGAACTAATATAAATGTACCCAACATGGCATAATGTGAGGATAGGAGTGAACAGACCAAGAGCAGTAGAACTAATATAAATGTACCCAACATGTGAGGATGGGAGTGAACAGACCAAGAGCAGTAGAACTATTATAAATGTACCCAACATGTGAGGATGGGAGTGAACAGACCAAGAGCAATAGAACTAATATAAATGTACCCAACATGTGA
>JAGDYQ010000036.1:5363344-5563214 GCA_021962125.1 Bulinus truncatus | reverse complement strand
ATGTGTGACATTGTTATTGATTTCATGCTGTGCCCTTGGTGAGTCTTTCTACATGTGTGACATTGTTATTGATTTCATGCTTGCCTTGGTGAGTCTTTCTATGTGTGACATTGTTATTGATTTCATGCTGTGCCTTGGTGAGTCTTTCTACATGTGTGACATTGTTATTGATTTCATGCTGTGCCTTAGTGAGTCTTTCTACATGTGTGACATTGTTATTGATTTCATGCTGTGCCTTGGTGAGTCTTTCTACATGTGTGACATTGTTATTGATTTCATGCTGTGCCTTGGTGAGTCTTTCTACATGTGACATTGTTATTGATTTCATGCTGTGCCTTGGTGAGTCTTTCTACATGTGTGACATTGTTATTGATTTCATGCTGTTTCTTGGTGAGTCTTTCTACATGTGTGACATTGTTATTGATTTCATGCTGTGCCTTGGTGAGTCTTTCTACATGTGTGACATTGTTATTGATTTCATGCTGTGCCTTGGTGAGTCTTTCTACATGTGTGACATTGTTATTGATTTCATGCTGTGCCTTGGTGAGTCTTTCTACATGTGTGACATTGTTATTGATTTCATGCTGTGCCTTGGTGAGTCTTTCTACATGTGTGACATTGTTATTGATTTCATGCTGTGCCTTGGTGAGTCTTTCTACATGTGTGACATTGTTATTGATTTCATGCTGTGCCTTGGTGAGTCTTTCTACATGTGTGACATTGTTATTGATTTCATGCTGTTTCTTGGTGAGTCTTTCTACATGTGTGACATTGTTATTGATTTCATGCTGTGCCTTGGTGAGTCTTTCACATGTGTGACATTGTTATTGATTTCATGCTGTGCCTTGGTGAGTCTTTCTACATGTGTGACATTGTTATTGATTTCATGCTGTGCCTTGGTGAGTCTTTCTACATGTGTGACATTGTTATTGATTTCATGCTGTGCCTTGGTGAGTCTTTCTACATGTGTGACATTGTTATTGATTTCATGCTGTGCCTTGGTGAGTCTTTCTACATGTGTGACATTGTTATTGATTTCATGCTGTTTCTTGGTGAGTCTTTCTACATGTGTGACATTGTTATTGATTTCATGCTGTGCCTTGGTGAGTCTTTCTACATGTGTGACATTGTTATTGATTTCATGCTGTGCCTTGGTGAGTCTTTCCACATGTGTGACATTGTTATTGATTTCATGCTGTGCCTTGGTGAGTCTTTCTACATGTGTGACATTGTTATTGATTTCATGCTGTTTCTTGGTGAGTCTTTTACATGTGTGACATTGTTATTGATTTCATGCTGTTCCTTGGTGAGTCTTTCTACATGTGTGACATTGTTATTGATTTCATGCTGTGCCTTGGTGAGTCTTTCTACATGTGTGACATTGTTATTGATTTCATGCTGTGCCTTGGTGAGTCTTTCTACATGTGTGACATTGTTATTGATTTCATGCTGTTCCTTGGTGAGTCTTTCTACATGTGTGACATTGTTATTGATTTCATGCTGTGCCTTGGTGAGTCTTTCTACATGTGTGACATTGTTATTGATGTCATGCTGTTTCTTAGTGAGTCTTTCTACATGTGTGACATTGTTATTGATTTCATGCTGTGCCTTGGTGAGTCTTTCTACATGTGTGACATTGTTATTGATTTCATGCTGTTTCTTGGTGAGTCTTTCTACATGTGTGACATTGTTATTGATTTCATGCTGTTTCTTGGTGAGTCTTTCTACATGTGTGACATTGTTATTGATTTCATGCTGTGCCTTGGTGAGTCTTTCTACATGTGTGACATTGTTATTGATTTCATGCTGTGCCTTGGTGAGTCTTTCTACATGTGTGACATTGTTATTGATTTCATGCTGTTTCTTGGTGAGTCTTTCTACATGTGTGACATTGTTATTGATTTCATGCTGTGCCTTGGTGAGTCTTTCTACATGTGTGACATTGTTATTGATTTCATGCTGTTTCTTGGTGAGTCTTTCTACATGTGTGACATTGTTATTGATTTCATGCTGTTTCTTGGTGAGTCTTTCTACATGTGTGACATTGTTATTGATTTCATGCTGTGCCTTGGTGAGTCTTTCTACATGTGTGACATTGTTATTGATTTCATGCTGTTTCTTGGTGAGTCTTTCTACATGTGTGACATTGTTATTGATTTCATGCTGTGCCTTGGTGAGTCTTTCTACATGTGTGACATTGTTATTGATTTCATGCTGTGCCTTGGTGAGTCTTTCCACATGTGTGACATTGTTATTGATTTCATGCTGTGCCTTGGTGAGTCTTTCTACATGTGTGACATTGTTATTGATTTCATGCTGTTTCTTGGTGAGTCTTTTTACATGTGTGACATTGTTATTGATTTCATGCTGTTTCTTGGTAAGTCTTTCCACATGTGTGACATTGTTATTGATGTCATGCTGTGCCTTGGTGAGTCTTTCTACATGTGTGACATTGTTATTGATTTCATGCTGTGCCTTGGTGAGTCTTTCTACATGTGTGACATTGTTATTGATGTCATGCTGTTTCTTGGTGAGTCTTTCTACATGTGTGACATTGTTATTGATTTCATGCTGTGCCTTGGTGAGTCTTTCTACATGTGTGACATTGTTATTGATGTCATGCTGTTTCTTAGTGAGTCTTTCTACATGTGTGACATTGTTATTGATTTCATGCTGTGCCTTGGTGAGTCTTTCTACATGTGTGACATTGTTATTGATTTCATGCTGTTTCTTGGTGAGTCTTTCTACATGTGTGACATTGTTATTGATTTCATGCTGTGCCTTGGTGAGTCTTTCTACATGTGTGACATTGTTATTGATTTCATGCTGTTTCTTGGTGAGTCTTTTTACATGTGTGACATTGTTATTGATTTCATGCTGTTTCTTGGTAAGTCTTTCCACATGTGTGACATTGTTATTGATGTCATGCTGTGCCTTGGTGAGTCTTTCTACATGTGTGACATTGTTATTGATTTCATGCTGTGCCTTGGTGAGTCTTTCTACATGTGTGACATTGTTATTGATTTCATGCTGTGCCTTGGTGAGTCTTTCCACATGTGTGACATTGTTATTGATTTCATGCTGTGCCTTGGTGAGTCTTTCTACATGTGTGACATTGTTATTGATGTCATGCTGTTTCTTAGTGAGTCTTTCTACATGTGTGACATTGTTATTGATTTCATGCTGTGCCTTGGTGAGTCTTTCTACATGTGTGACATTGTTATTGATTTCATGCTGTTTCTTGGTGAGTCTTTCTACATGTGTGACATTGTTATTGATTTCATGCTGTTTCTTGGTGAGTCTTTCTACATGTGTGACATTGTTATTGATTTCATGCTGTGCCTTGGTGAGTCTTTCTACATGTGTGACATTGTTATTGATTTCATGCTGTGCCTTGGTGAGTCTTTCTACATGTGTGACATTGTTATTGATTTCATGCTGTTTCTTGGTGAGTCTTTCTACATGTGTGACATTGTTATTGATTTCATGCTGTTTCTTGGTGAGTCTTTCTACATGTGTGACATTGTTATTGATTTCATGCTGTTTCTTGGTGAGTCTTTCTACATGTTTGACATTGTTATTGATTTCATGCTGTTTCTTGGTGAGTCTTTCTACATGTGTGACATTGTTATTGATTTCATGCTGTGCCTTGGTGAGTCTTTCTACATGTGTGACATTGTTATTGATTTCATGCTGTGCCTTGGTGAGTCTTTCCACATGTGTGACATTGTTATTGATTTCATGCTGTGCCTTGGTGAGTCTTTCTACATGTGTGACATTGTTATTGATTTCATGCTGTTTCTTGGTGAGTCTTTTTACATGTGTGACATTGTTATTGATTTCATGCTGTTTCTTGGTAAGTCTTTCCACATGTGTGACATTGTTATTGATGTCATGCTGTGCCTTGGTGAGTCTTTCTACATGTGTGACATTGTTATTGATGTCATGCTGTGCCTTGGTGAGTCTTTCTACATGTGTGACATTGTTATTGATTTCATGCTGTGCCTTGGTGAGTCTCTCTACATGTGTGACATTGTTATTGATGTCATGCTGTTTCTTGGTGAGTCTTTCTACATGTTTGACATTGTTATTGATTTCATGCTGTTTCTTGGTGAGTCTTTCTACATGTGTGACATTGTTATTGATTTCATGCTGTTTCTTGGTGAGTCTTTCCACATGTGTGACATTGTTATTGATTTCATGCTGTTTCTTGGTGAGTCTTTCTACATGTGTGACATTGTTATTGATTTCATGCTGTTTCTTGGTGAGTCTTTCCACATGTGTGACATTGTTATTGATTTCATGCTGTTTCTTGGTGAGTCTTTCCACATGTGTGACATTGTTATTGATTTCATGCTGTTTCTTGGTGAGTCTTTCTACATGTGTGACATTGTTATTGATTTCATGCTGTGCCTTGGTGAGTCTTTCTACATGTGTGACATTGTTATTGATGTCATGCTGTTGCTTGGTGAGTCTTTCTACATGTGTGACATTGTTATTGATTTCATGCTGTTTCTTGGTGAGTCTTTCTACATGTGTGACATTGTTATTGATTTCATGCTGTTTCTCTTGTTTATGTAATTAAATGTATTCTAACTCCAGTGTACTGTATACAGGACTACATTGTTTCAATTATTTTGTTGAATTTTTTTTTCTTGTTTTGATCAATTTTTTTTTTACTTAATTTGTGCTGACAGACTCCTGTCCCAGAACAAGATGGACCCACTGCAAGTACAATGCATATATTAGAAGTCATGAGTACCAAAGAACTAGCCAGTCAGATTACTTATTACGACTGGGAGCTGTTTATGTCTGTCTCTGAGGTCAGGGAGTAGTTATACAACTACTGTATACTGTTTTAATGAATTATTATTGTATAAATGTTGGAGCCTGTTCTGGTCCAAACCTTTTCTCCTCTTGGACTAATCACTTACTTATGCTTGACCATACTTTTTAAATCCGTTCAACAGCAGCATTTATTTTTTCAACCATCAATTTCTCTTTGGTCAGTGCCATCCTGCTGTGAATATTATTGTTCCAGTCACTGTCATCCAGTGCTTTTTTTTGTAAAAAAAGTAGGTGCCGGTACTCAGTGATGGATTACCTTTTAACTGCCAGTTCGCACCTCAATGCAAGCTAAATCACAACTGCAAAGATACTAAATGTCTAAAACAATTTTATTTAATAATTAAACAACTTAAATCCTCTTAAAATACAAGAAAGTAATAATTTTTTCCCCACATTGAAAAAGGTGCCAGTACACCATACCAGTGCGTACCAGCACAAAAATAGCACTGCCGTCATCTGTCATTGTGTGGCATGTTTCTTGCTTATGAGCCCATTTCAGCATTGGTCATCGCAGGTTTGGATATGGTGGAGGTTGAAACAAGTGCACTACTAAATCTGTCCTAATAGTGGTTGTGGGTTTGAAGTGTGACGGTGATACCATCTCATCCTATAGGAGGAGATGTCCTGTAATAAATTTAATTACGCCTTTCCTTCTAATTTTTTTTTTATTCACTTCTATCCTTTTTAACTTTTCTTAGTCATTGCAATGCTATCTAATCAATTGTATTTTTTGTTTCATATTCATACCATATAGAAATGAATTAATGTAACTTGATTTTTTTATATGTAGCAAAATGATAATTTTTTTGATGATTTAATCAATTGTCATTGGAAATTCTAATGTACAACCCTTTTACATCTTAAAGCTTTTTTTTTTATTTGAACAATTCTGGAATGTAATTTGAACTTTGATTTGCTAATTCTGTTTGAATCTTTAAAAATGCTACTCATCATTACTTTTTAATTTTGATTTCAGCCAGAAATTCTAAACAAAATATTTGGACCAACAGTGTTTCCAGATGGAATATTTCCTAATCTGCTGCAATTTCTGAGACGGTTTGAACAAGTGACTATACATAATTTTATTATCATATAGTTTATATTTTGTAGTAGGGAATTTAAAATCCTGAAGTCACAGTATAATTTTTTAATGATTTTTTTTCAAAGGTTCATTTAAAACACATAGTGAAATTTGTGTTCTTGTAAAACTTAAAAAAAAAAAAAATTGATATAAATGATCATAAGATAGACTTGTAGTTTATTAACAAAATTGATTTGAATGTTAAAATTTCAGCTTCAGTATTGGGTGGTTACAGAGATGGTCCTGTTGACTAACCTAGGCAAGAGAGTTCAACTTTTAAGAAAATTTATTAAACTGGCTCAGCAGTAAGAAATATTGCTATTACATGTATTGATAAATCTTACTGCAAATTTAATGATTGATTTTTTATTAAGGCTTAGTTAAAAGATAGTAGACTGTGAAATTACATCTTTTTTAATTTGATGCACAGCTGCAAAGAATTGAAAAATTTTCATGGATTTGCTGCCATCACACAGGGACTTGGTCATATTGCTGTCAGTCGACCGTCACAAACGTAGGAAGTAAGTACTTGAACACAATTGTTTTTGTCACTGGTATGTTCCACAGAATATAAAGCATACAGATGGGTATCATATTGCTGTCAGTCGACTGTCACAAACGTATGGAAGTGAAGTACTTGAACACAATTGTTTTGTCACTGGCATGTTCCACAGAATATAAAGCATACAGACACTATTTAAAAAGTCCTCTTATGATGACTAATTAGGTGCTGCTATTTGTGTTATTTTAGAAGTAAACACTTAAACATTGATACAAAAACAATACAGCAGCTTTTGAAGAAATTATTTTAAATAGATGATGCACTCTCTGTATAATTTATAATCTCTGGGAAAAGCGCTTCTGAATTTTTGTTTTAACTATTCATAGCCATGGAAAAAAATAAATCTAGGCTTTATTGAAAAAAAGCTCATTAAATTAGTTAATTAAAAAAAAAAAATAATTGTGACACTCATTAGATATTACTTTGATTCTGGTAAGTTTATTTTGATTCATTTGCATTTTTTTGCATAAGAAAGTTTACGCCTATAAAAATATAAATAAGTCCAGAAGCTGAGAAAATGTTGGGATGAATAACTTAATGTGGCAAGGAAAGATTTTTTTTTATTCCTTGTCATGATAAAAATTACTCTGTCATGTAAAGAGATTTCTAAAAAAAAAAACCAGTCAAGAGACAGACGCACGTCACTTACAGTCACTACCTGATACCAGAGCTAGTGATGCCGTACTTTTATAATTATGAGGTTTCTGTTAACCGATTAAACCCTTTGGTTCTATAATAAACCCATGAGCGCTAGTCAGGCAAACTGGTTCTTTCTCAACATTTTCTCAACTATAACTCTGAGGTGAATTAGCTAATGAGACATCACAGAGTTATTTCTAGCAATGATCAGGATGCATCACAGAGTTATCTCTAGCCATGATCAGATGCATCACAGAGTTATCTCTAGCCATGATCAGATGCATCACAGAGTTATCTCTAGCCATGATCAGATGCATCACAGAGTTATCTCTAGCCATGATCAGATGACATCACAGAGTTATCTCTAGCCATGATCAGATGACATCACAGAGTTATCTCTAGCCATGATCAGTTGCCATCTCTCATTGCATTTTTTTGTTTTATTTCTTCACAGAAATTGCCCAGTAAAGCCAAAAAAATGTTTTCTGAATTTGAAGCTTTTATGGAGCCTGCCAGGAATAACAGAAATTATCGAATTGCTGTCAGCAAGTTGACCAGTCCTATCATTCCATTCATGTCACTTCTCATACAGGGTGAGCGTTTGGTTCTAGCACTACAGACTAACTGGCAAAAGATGATTTATTTTTTTTGAACAGGAACAAAAATACCAAGAGCAGATAACTCAACAGTTCATTTTAAAATATTATTGAAAATAATGAAAAGTGATAAAGTAGCTTTTTGGTGGACAAGCTAATAATTTTTATTATTTTTCCAAACCATCTTACTGCCAACTAAAATAGAATTTCTGTGCATTGATCAGTCATTTTTTTTATAATGAAACATTTAAAATGAAATAATTTTTCCCTTTCAATGTATTTCAGATATGACCTTTACTAATGAAGGCAACAAAACTTGTTATGACAACTTGGTCAACTTTGAAAAAATGGTAAGTGCATCTTTTATTCTTTGTTTTTTTACATCTTCGCTGAAAACAAAGCTGCATATCCATTGAAGTTTAGTAGAGGACATAGTATGCATTGTCCTACCATGATGGATTGATATTTTATTCCTAACCACTTTCTATTCTCTGCTTGACAAAATTAATTTTCATTTATATCAGATACACTTGCCAGTAATTTATCACCTGAGAATTAATTTATATCAGATACACTTGCCAGTAATTTATCACCTGAGAATTAATTTATATCAGATACACTTGCCAGTAATTTATCACCTGAGAATTAATTTATATCAGATACACTTGCCAGTAATTTATCACCTGAGAATTTATTTATATCAGATACACTTGCCAGTAATTTATCACCTGAGAATTTATTTATATCAAATACACTTGCCAGTAATTTATCACCTGAGAATTAATTTATATCAGATACACTTGCCAGTAATTTATCACCTGAGAATTTATTTATATCAAATACACTTGCCAGTAATTTATCACCTGAGAATTTATTTATATCAGATACACTTGCCAGTAATTTATCACCTGAGAATTAATTTATGGAAGGAAAATGGAAAGAATGATTGCTCAGTCACTACCAGTTGTACAGTCTGACTCTAGATATATAATGCCTACCAGTTGTACAGACTGACTGTAGATATATAATGCCTACCAGTTGTAGAGACTGACTGTAGATATATAATGCCTACCAGTTGTAGAGACTGTCTCTAGATATGTAATGCCTACCAGTTGTAGAGACTGACTCTAGATATGTAATGCCTACCAGTTGTAGAGACTGACTGTAGATATATAATGCCTACCAGTTGTAGAGACTGACTCGAGATATATAATGCCTACCAGTTGTAGAGACTGACTCTAGATATATAATGCCTACCAGTTGTACAGTCTGACTCTAGATATATAATGCCTACCAGTTGTAGAGACTGACTCTAGATATATAATGCCTACCAGTTGTAGAGACTGTCTCTAGATATATAATGCCTACCAGTTGTAGAGACTGACTCTAGATATATAATGCCTACCAGTTGTAGAGACTGTCTCTAGATATATAATGCCTACCAGTTGTAGAGACTGACTCTAGATATATAATGCCTACCAGTTGTACAGTCTGACTCTAGATATGTAATGCCTACCAGTTGTACAGTCTGACTCTAGATATGTAATGCCTACCAGTTGTACAGTCTGACTCTAGATATGTAATGCATACCAGTTGTAGAGACTGACTCTAGATATATAATGCCTACCAGTTGTAGAGACTGACTCTAGATATATAATGCCTACCAGTTGTAGAGACTGTCTCTAGATATATAATGCCTACCAGTTGTAGAGACTGACTCTAGATATATAATGCCTACCAGTTGTAGAGACTGTCTCTAGATATGTAATGCCTACCAGTTGTAGAGACTGACTCTAGATATATAATGCCTACCAGTTGTAGAGACTGACTCTAGATATATAATGCCTACCAGTTGTAGAGACTGACTCTAGATATGTAATGCCTACCAGTTGTAGAGACTGACTCTAGATATGTAATGCCTACCAGTTGTAGAGACTGTCTCTAGATATGTAATGCCTACCAGTTGTAGAGACTGACTCTAGATATATAATGCCTACCAGTTGTAGAGACTGACTCTAGATATATAATGCCTACCAGTTGTAGAGACTGTCTCTAGATATGTAATGCCTACCAGTTGTACAGTCTGACTCTAGATATATAATGCCTACCAGTTGTAGAGACTGACTCTAGATATATAATGCCTACCAGTTGTAGAGACTGACTCTAGATATATAATGCCTACCAGTTGTAGAGACTGACTCTAGATATATAATGCCTACCAGTTGTAGAGACTGACTCTAGATATATAATGCCTACCAGTTGTAGAGACTGACTCTAGATATATAATGCCTACCAGTTGTAGAGACTGACTCTAGATATATAATGCCTACTAGTTGTAGAGACTGACTCTAGATATATAATGCCTACCAGTTGTAGAGACTGACTCTAGATATATAATGCCTACCAGTTGTACAGTCTGACTCTAGATATATAATGCCTACCAGTTGTACAGACTGACTGTAGATATATAATGCCTACCAGTTGTAGAGACTGACTGTAGATATATAATGCCTACCAGTTGTAGAGACTGACTCTAGATATATAATGCCTACCAGTTGTAGAAACTGACTCTAGATATATAATGCCTACCAGTTGTAGAAACTGACTCTAGATATATAATGCCTACCAGTTGTACAGTCTGACTCTAGATATATAATGCCTACCAGTTGTAGAGACTGACTCTAGATATATAATGCCTACCAGTTGTAGAGACTGACTGTAGATATATAATGCCTACCAGTTGTAGAGACTGACTCTAGATATATAATGCCTACCAGATTTAGCTACAAGAGACACACAGAGTCAGTAAAGTGTGCAAATAGATTTCTATTTCCATTTTTAATCCTATGATTTCCTTCTAAGTTTGAGACGCTCTCACTTGCTCGTTTAATGAACCTGTTGTTAATCTTGGGACAGTTTTTGCTGTGTCCTTTTTAATTCTCCTTAATCTGCAACAGCCATTGAAGGACTGGTAACTAGCATCACTTAAAGCTCTAGCTTACAACATTCACCACTTTGATTGGGTTCACAAATTTATTGCTACTGATTCAACCAATAGATCCATCATTAAACATCATACTAATATATGCATGTATTTAAGAAATTAAACATTTAAACAAATTAAAAGACAAGATAATTTCCCTAATGCACCTTCATACATCCATTAGATGTAAAATGTTTGCACAAGTTGATTACAGTCAGGTCTCAATTTATGCAGAGATTTTTTTTGTCAAATTTTAACTTATGCTGTTTATATTTCATAAAAAAAAAAAATTGCTCAAACATGTTAGCATTAGTTTTTTTAGTATAGCTCACACAATGCACAATAATTGCTCAAAATGTTGAAATGTATCACCTGTTGAACTAGGAAAATATATTTGTTATGCATTTCTAAGAACTTTAACACCACTACAATTGAAACCTTGGCATGGTTTGTTTTTTAATTATCCAAACAACTTAAATTGAAAGTATTACTTTAATGAATTCTTTAAGTTTGACACATTATTATTACTACATGCACTTAAGATTTGTATTTAGTTTTGAGATAAGGTTATCACATTATTTTGTTTTTCTATCTTTCTGCAGCATATGATTGCTCAAACTCTAAGGACTGTGAGATTTTGTAAACAAAGTCATGTTGGTGAGTCTTCACATTCTGTTTCTTCACCTTTACTCATGTGTTAAGAAAGTGATTTCTTCATTAGTATTGTAATACAGCGCATGTTTTTAATTTACGACGTAAATAATTTAATTTATTGCTTTTATACTTAATACTCCCCATACCCAAATGTGATACACACTATCCTTAAATAATGACTTGAGCAATTACTATTATTCATTAACACCTCATCTCAGCATTTTAAAAACTCATTTTCCATTTCTTTATCTTTTGATACAATGATTTCAAAAGCTGCCCCCAGTCCTTATTTTTAAACAACCATCTTTAATATTGGTTATTTTATTTTAAATGTTCAACATAGTGATAGTTCATCACCAGTATGGTTGATTACATTATGTTTTGACAACAAATAAAGATTTGACTGAAACTGTTTAGTTTACCATGTGCCACTTTCAATATTGTTTCAGAGCCAGAGTCTTCAGAAACTATCAAGGCTACAACTGAGATAAGATCATATGTCAGGTAGTCATTTTTTTAAAGACATAATATTTCACAGAATTATTTCTGAATGTGTAATAATTTATTTTTACACTCAATGAAGTTTTTTCTTCATTTTTTTAAAAACTGTTGAGCTTTGTTAATGCTTTTTGTTTATGTCATGGCGACAACTTATTGAATTTGAATGGTTGTTACAGCTTCAGTGTTATACTTAGAAAAGTTACCTAGAACTGATTTTGCTTAGCACAAAAATATTTGTTAACAATATTATCGTGATGCAAAAATGACTTAAGTCTGGCGAATGTAGGGTTTGTGATCGGTTCAAATCCCAATGATTTAAATTATCTCTAGCAGAATAGAATGGTAAAGAATTTAATTTGGGATCAAGATTATTCTTACATGAACCTCATAGTTTATCTAGGTCATGTTGTTAGTCTGTGTCATCTAACATGGCTTCTGAAATGCTCAACTCAACCCAGTTTGATCTTTCTGCTATTGTAATAGAAATCTAAAACCTAAAAATTGTCAGTTATATAAATAAAATTTTATTTCATCTGCATATACCAGTATTTGTATTTTTAAAAAAATTAAACATGATTATTTGGCAGAAATCTTCATGTCATAGACAATCACAGAATCTTGACTAATTTGTCTCACAAATGTGAACCAAGAAAAGGCTGATGACCATCTGGGAGATAACTTCAAACCTGTACTTGATAAAACAATAAATGATGTAGATTTATCTTTTCTTGTGCAGATCAGGAAGTGAGACAATTTGTTATTGAGAATTTGTTTTTCTCATGTAATGTAAACAGGTGTGCTAAAAAAATGAGCTTGACCACTCATTGTCAAATTTTCTAATTACATAAACAATAGTTCTTGAATAAAAATTCTAAAAAAAAAATTAACCTTGCTCTAGAATGTTTATCTGTTTGAAAAACATTTTCTGCGTGACAATTCAAATTTGTTTGTATCCTAATAATGTGTCATCTACTTTAGACTTTTCTCAGATATCTTTAGATCTCCAAAAACAAATTTGCAGCCCTGTTTAATTAAAATGTAGCCAACCATCAGTTTTTACTTAATTGTAATTTTGATTTAAATTGTCTTTACTTTAAGTACAATAATGTTTAATTAGTGAGTATAATTGAGGTTTATTTAAAAATACATAATTTTTTTTTGTTTTTTCATGTTTATTCTTTGGTGTTTTTGGCTGTGCAATTTAATTAATTGATCATTTGATCAGTAAGAATGAAATATTCTTTGTCTGTTGGATCCTGTATAATCGCTTCTTACACTTTTTCTCATGGCTGGAGATCCAGTAAACAGAATTTGTAAAGTGAGACTTGCTTTTATAAAGTGAGACTTGTTTTTGTAATACTTTGAACCCCTGAATCATTCATATTTTTTCTGCTGATGGGTGCACGGCATTGTGTGTACATAAATATACCACTTGGGGGAAGTGCAATAGAGGGTTGTGAATCTCTTTGTGTCATTTGTTGGCATACAGGTATTTCTGTATCTCTGAACTTTGTTTATTTTACATAAGTTCACTGCCTAGACTGATTGAATTTTGATTTGTTAATATTCTGTTGTACATGATACATTGCATTTAATTTGAACTCTTGGAGAAACAATCCATCATTTACTTTTGCTTGTCAATACAATTCTAAAGTACTGAAATAAAAACATGAATTTCAAC
This sequence comes from Bulinus truncatus, assembly GCA_021962125.1. NCBI lineage: Eukaryota > Metazoa > Mollusca > Gastropoda > Planorbidae > Bulinus > Bulinus truncatus. The sequence goes on along the minus strand of JAGDYQ010000036.1, from coordinate 5,549,669 downwards.
ATGAATAAATATTATAAAGGGAATCCATGAATGAATATTTTATTGTGATCATTGTATAATATATATTGTTATTTGTTTGTTATGGTGAAATATTTGTTGTAATTTATCTATTAAAAAAAATTAAATTTAAGAAAGTCATAGTTTTTACTTTATTTGTCATATAACTAAACTTTTTATTTTCAAATTAATATTAGCAGTTCACTTTCCATGCAATTTATTGATTGATTTTATAGATTGGTCAATGATTAGTACACAGATCTAAATTACAACTCTGCAACTTGAAATGCTATAGTTACTTTAGAATAAATGTTAAATATCTCTTTATGACATTATTTCAAAACTCATCATGCAGATGTTAAACAGTATTTTTAATAGACTATTCTGAGTCTAGTTAAGAATGTAGTATAGATTATGCTGGGTCAAAGAATATATGATAGACTATACTAGGTCTAGTTACAGAATGTAGAATAGACTATACTAGGTCTAGTTACAAAATATAGAATAGACTATACCAGGTCTAGTTACAGAATATAGAATAGACTATACCAGGTCTAGTTACAGAATATAGAATAGACTATACCAGGTCTAGTTACAGAATATAGAATAGACTATACCAGGTCTAGTTACAGAATATAGAATAGACTATACCAGGCCTAGTTACAGAATATAGAATAGACTATACCAGGTCTAGTTACAGAATATAGAATAGACTATACCAGGTCTAGTTACAGAATATAGAATTGACTATACCAGGTCTAGTTACAGAATATAGAATAGACTATACCAGGTCTAGTTACAGAATATAGAATAGACTATACCAGGTCTAGTTACAGAATATAGGATAGACTATACTAGGTCTAGTTACAGAATATATAATAGACAATAGTGGGCATAAAATATACACTGGCTTGGTCTCATACTATTAGAAAAATATTGTAAGCTTATTGTGTTACTGTCTTCAAGAAGTGTATTGACATTCTTTGTTGACAATCATTATAGAATAAACAGAAGTGTGTTAGTTGTGGCATATATAGAATAAACAGAAGTGTGTTAGTTGTGGCATATATAGAATAAACAGAAGTGTGTTAGTTGTGGCATATATAGAATAAACAGAAGTGTGTTAGTTGTGGCATATATAGAATAAATAGAAGTGTGTTAGTTGTGGCATATATAGAATAAACAGAAGTGTGTTAGTTGTGGCATATATCGAATAAACAGAAGTGTGTTAGTTGTGGCATATATAGAAACGTCATTGCATGTCTAACTTATCTCGTTATTTCTTTGTGCAGAAAATGAAGATTTCGTGTAGATTGTTTATTAAGTCAGGTTTGTATACACAACATGTGACATTTTTGTCTTAAACATACATTATAAAACAAAAAGTTCAATTCTAGTACTAATTAAGTTTATTTATTTTTTTTTGAGACCAAAAAATATTGACACACTTTGAGAGTCACTGTTTTATACCTTTATATAGTTAAGTGCACAATCAGTGTTTGAAGTGGACTATTTTTAGAAATATCTGCAGTAGTTTCTTATTGGACGCCACATAGACCAGCAGGTTGCTGGAGGCGTTGGCCGTATACAGGAAGTGCATGGAAACATTGCGCAGAAGAAGCAGAACCTGTGTGCCTACAGGCGCCGCGTACATGAACACAGAGGACGATACGTGTGCGACGGTGAAGACGAGACAAGTCAACATCAGCGTGCGCGTGGTCCGAGGGGACCACGCGATTCTGTCCCGCGCGGTGGTCAGACGCTTTCGTCGTTTTAAGATAAGCATGACCTTGACCCATATCCCGAAACAGCCGGAGACGACCAGGGACAGAGGGATCCAAGAGACCAAAATGTCGATGATGTAAACTTCTAGGAATTCAATCGTAGAACACCCCCACACCAACAATGAGCCAGTCCACCGTATCAGAGATTGGCTCTTGGTAGATGACGTAGAGCGAGTTGATGAACAGCGTCCATGGTAACCATAGGAGAAATGCCATGGCGACGCAAGCCGCAGCGCGTCTGTTGGTGACCAGAGATTTGAACGTCAATGGCCGGTACACCGCCAGGAGTCTCTCGGCCGTGATCAGGACCGGGATGAGGGTGTTCATGTAGCGCCCCAAGTAGCCGAAGAAATTGAACACGAAAGACGAGTCGGCTAAAAATAGATTCAGACCGTCCCCGTACTGGTATCCACAGAGAGCGGGGTTCAGCTTGTCAGGGCCGAAGTACAGAATGACCAGCGGGAAGTTCAGGGTCATCATCAGGCACATGCTGTCCGCGATGACCAGGCCGAACAGGAGGACGTCGGACGGCTTGTGGAAACCCGTGCGGACAAGTATGACGAGACTGACCATGTTGGCTGCGAACCCCAGGATGGACAGGGTTGGGTTTACGTAACACATCAAAGTTTTGAGCGTCAGGAGCTGTAGATAGGACTCAACTGGGAACCAACACAGATAGTAGGTTGAAGTAACGGAGGCATCCAGTAAAGTAACGGAGGCGTCCAGTAAAGTAACGGAGGCGTTCAGCGGACTGGCAATTGTGGTGTTTTCATTTCCTCCTAACATTATTATTTGACACACCTTTCTTTATAATTCTTTTTTTTTTAAAGTCTTTATAACAATTTGACTAACATTAAATATCCAAGTCTGTATAACAATTTGACTAACATTAAATATCCAAGTCTGTATAACAATTTGACTAACATTAAATATCCAAGTCTGTATAACAATTTGACAAACATTAAATATCCAAGTCTGTATAACAATTTGACTAACTCGATATGGCCACTTTGATTACGTAATAAAAGACATTTTAAACATCAGATTTTTTAATATTTTATATTGTGGTTAAAAAAAAAACCCACTTAAAATTCAGGTCTTTTGTTTGAATTTTCTAATTTTCGCAAATCTTTGTTTGACGTTTAATGGTATAATCAAATACTTTTCATCACAGTGAGTTAAGAAATGACTTTCAATGTATTCTAACTGCTTGCCATTTACAACTGTACTTTATTGTACTGTCAAACTGTCACAAACTGTGCTATACCTACTCACAGTTAGTCGACTAGTAATTGCTTTATTATTAGTTTGTGATTTTTTTTTTAAACGGCTGGTCTGATTTGAGCAATCTTACGTGTTACAATAAAACAGCTTCGAAATTATGGTAATTATTTTTGCTATTTGAGTATGCCTTTTTATATATTTAAAAAATAACTCTTCTTTGTTGTAGTAAGAATTCATCATCAATTTTGTTAGCAGTTAGTAGGTATGTGGAAATCCGTCATTTTACGACATTGATTTTCTTTCCGACACTAGTGACAGTGTTTTTGGAAAAAAAACATAGGGTAGTTGTCTTTGTAAACACATTGTGTAGGTATGTGGAAATCCGTCATTTTACGACATTGATTTTCTTTCCGACACTAGTGACAGTGTTTTTGGAAAAAAAACATAGGGTAGTTGTCTTTGTAAACACATTGTGTGCATATTTGGATAGATAATAGTGTTATGTGATATATATGATAAAGTATAATAATCACTTAGAATCAGAAGCTTTTTATATATTTTTTTAAAGCTATTTTCAGAAAATGTTAAGCTTTTGAAAAATACGTTTCCAAAAGAATATGTGACAAATGATAAGTTTTCGTTTGTATTTTTTAAAACTCATTTGTCCATTAGAGGGACCATTTATGCATGCCTGCCAAGTTTCATTGAAAAATATTCATTTTCAAGGGGAAAATTTTTATTGTCAAACAAGGTAATGTGATAAAATCTATTTGAACGGGAAGGGGGGGAAAGGGGAGTTAACTCTCACTTTAGTTAATAACAAATAAGTAATTTTAAGACAAGTCACATGATGCAAAATAAATTAATTGATTGGTTAAAGTGCTGAGCTAGTGGGACGGATGGCCGAGTGGTGTAGATACTCGACTGTCGACCTGAGAGTCCTGGGTTCGATCCTCGGTGAGGCCCATGTAATTTTTCCAGGTGAAATTTGCTGCAAAGACGCCCCACAAGTCCACCCAGCTTTAAATGGGTACCTGACTTTAAGTTGGGGAAGTAAAGGCGGCTGGGCGTTGTGCTTACCACACAATCCCTTCATATACCGAGGTTATAGAAACAGATGAATTCTACACTTCATCTGCCCCGATGGCTCGTTAGGGCTAAGAAGGGAACTTTACTTTTACTAAAGTGCTGACCTAGTAGGAACGGGTTTTCTAGTGACCCTAGATATCATTGGCTGTAGCTATGTTTATATAAGCTCTTGACATTTTTATCGTAAATTTTAGGCTGTGCAATTTTTTAAATAGTTTTATAAATGAAATAATACTGAATATTTTGTCATATATAGTATATTTCTATAGCTTTTTAGATACAATTTAATTCGGTACTAAATTTATTTAATTCCTTTTATAATTGTCAAAGTTATGATAGTTTAAAGTCACAAGCTGTCAATTTGTGACTCAGTATTTCTTCTTTGTCTGTTGTTACAAAAATCGCCCACTAAAAGCTTCACAACTTTTTTCAAAATTAACTGACTGCCAAGTTAATTATATCAATGGAAAGCTCTTGCAATGCTCTTTTCATTGATGTATAAAAACACATGATAAACACAATATGAAATTTTCATGTCACATACCTACAGTTAGTTTTAACATTAATAATTCTTAAACTATGGAAATACAATGCGAACTTTTTCAATGGCGTAATAATTGTTTTCATTGTTATAAAATTGACGCAACAATTTCTGACTCAAAACCCGGGAAACATAAAAAAAAATTACGATCTTCAAAATTTAAATAATTTCAACACATAAGCTTGTTTACATTTTATTTGAGTGCACCGTTGAGGCATTACATTTTTTTTTATTAATATGTTGTTTTCAGAAGTTGAAAATATTTAGTGTTTATTTTTTAAAAGTTGGTAATGACTTTAATAAACGAATACAATGAACTTTCAAGTTGTCACTCAGTCTTTTGTTAATTAACTTGGTCAAATTCTCACAAGGCTAGTTTTTTTTTGTGTGTGTTGGCACAATGTGCACAGTTTAAGGGCGCGGGAAAGTGACAGTGGTTGTGAGTGTCGCATAATGGAATTAAGTAGCTGTTAAGTCTACAAAAGTAGATGGAAAACTTTATTTAAAGATTTGATTAGTGTCAGAAATTGTTGTCTTTTTTTTTTTAGAGAATATTTAGATTAAATGTAAATAAACATGTCAGCTTCGATTTGTTCTTTCAAACGTCGAAATTTTGTTGAAGGGAGGTGAGTTTAAAAAAAAAATACAATTAGCGTAAAATTGGTTGATTGTTTCGCTGCAGTATCTAACATATACTTTTTAAATTGTGCGATGTCAGACCGTAGACCCAGGGTTCGATTTACCGCCCGGGGATATCCCCGGCCTTGAGAACTGTCAGCCCCGGCTCTGCTTTAGCTAATATATCCCTGCTGGGGATGAGATCATAAACATTTATCCCCGGTTCTGCTTTAGCTAATATATCCCTGCCGGGGATGAGATCATAGACATTTATTCCCGGCTCTGCAGAATATTTTTTTTTCATCCCCGGCACTGGTTTTATTTCTTATATCGAGCACTGCGTGGACCTTACCATCTGGTAATCCTAGCGTATAAGTAGACTCACTTTGAGCCTGCTGCAAAGCTTATCTAGTAACGTGAACAACAATATAATTTAAAATGACTCCCACAGTTACGTTAGATTTGTCTGGCTTGTAGGATGGTGGTGGGGGGAGGGGGGAGGGGAGTCTTTCTTTAGCTCAAATCGAGGTTTGCCTTAGTGGATATATAGTCATTACCTGGAAACCTAGATATCAATCCATTGCTGATTGACAGCGGCAAATCCCTTGATATTAACCAATCACTGATTGTCATGGTAAAGTCATTTGATGATAACCAATTTACTGTTTGACCGTGATCGGTCACTTTGATTTTTATCAATCACTGATTAAAAATGGTAGTTCACTTTGATATTTATCTATTACTAATAGACAGTGAATCTTTTAAATATTTATCAATCACTGATTGTCAGTCTTTAGTCATTTGAAATAAAGCAATCGATCGCTGACAGTAGTCAGTCACACAATATAAGTCATTGATAGAGAACATTACATCTCTCGCTATGAATTAATGACATTTTATATTAAATCCATCGTGGTGTAGACACTCGACTGTCCACCTGAGAGTCCTGGGTTCGATCCTCGGTGAGAGCCATTGGAAATGTGTTTCAAAGTAGTCCCACAAGTCCACCCAGCTTTAAAAGGGTACCTGACTTTAGTTGGGGAAGTAAAGGCGGCTGGGCGTTGTGCTAACCACACAATCCCTTCATATGCCGAGGTTATAGAAACAGATGAATTCTACACTTCATCTGCCCCAATGGCCCGTTTGGGCTAAGGGAACTTTACTTTACTTTTTATACTTCATGTTCAGTAGTGGTCAGTCACTATACGTTAATCAATCACACAATAACAATAGTAAGTCGCTTAGATATTTATCAATGTCGCATAGATGAAAATTGAAATGTAAAGTCGTAAAATTTAGAATTCCTTTCAGTTAAAATATTGGAATGGGAAATTAGAAAATAAAAACATTGCTGAAGACAAACAAAATAAATAGGCTTAATTTTTTTGCACATGAACACTTTGTATGTAGTTATAGAGAACAACATTCATTATAAGGATACATCACAAATTACAATGCACTGATTGCTATAATCTTTTACAAAGATCTATATATTTAATTTGTAACAATAAGAGGAATTTCCTTTTATTAATAAAACTGATTCAATTACTGACATGCAAAAGAAAAAATGGAAGTCATATCTTAGTATTGATCAGCTGGAAGGTCATTAACACAAAGAAATTTTTGACCATTGGTCAACTGGAGTTTTGGCTTCGGGTGACTGGAACACGAGATAATTTCTCATTATTTGTGGAATTGGAAGTTTGGACACGTAACTTTGTCTCTTTTCATGAAACCCAATGGCAGACGATACAGTGATTAGTGCCAGTTTTACAAGTGGCCAGGGACTCGAAGTAAGGCGTTTTACATATTCTGTGTTTTCTTGGGAAATCTTTAAACGGTATCTTTCAAGTGTCAGTGAGATAAACATAAAACCTGTCACGTGATTTTCTGCCATGGGAGTTTTATAATACTGACTAAGGAAAACCAGATCTCTGCCTGTCAAATAAAAGTTGGCAATCAGATATTTGGCAACATCCAGTTGATTTAATTCAAGGGCTACAAGCAATGGAGATGTGTCTTGAAATTTGCTGTTTCGAACATTTATCAGATCTAGAAATATACTATTTATCAAGAACCAAACTAGCAAGCGTTTGTTATTCGTACAAGCCCAGTTGAAATTTATACTTGAGTGGCTTTGCAAATATTTTGACAAATACACTTTATTTTCTTCAGACAACATTGGATTTTGTAAATATTGTAATGAATCCAGGATTTGTTCCCTTGTTGCATGGTTTTGATTGGATCGGTACATGTTGAAAAAAAATACCAATTCCGACAATGAATTCCTGCTTTTACTTCCTTCCAATATAGTCATTAAAACTGTGTGTCCTGACACATGTTTAATGTTAACATCAGCGCCAGACTTGAGGATATGTTGAATTAAATTGTTTGATTGAAAGTATTTTACTGCATAGGTAAGTGCTGTCCAGCCTTGTTCGTCGGTTAAGTTGATTTCTTTACCTAATAATCCGATGAGAGTTTCTTCTGACAAGTTATTCCTAGTAGTAGCGTTTTCCCGTCTGCTTTCAAAGATAGATATATAATCTAAACGATCCCTTCGATCATATGCTTGAACTATAGCGTGCATGAAAACAGTTTTGCCCTTATGGTCTTGAATGTTTAGATCGGCACCCCATTTAAGAATAAGTTTGATAAAACGCTCAAATTTGATGTCCGTAACAGCATGCATAAGCGGGGTGAGCCCTAGCCCATCCCGGACGTTATTTTGATCACCAAGCACACATTTCAAAATGACCTCGCTCAAGTCATCCCTGTTTGCTAAAGCTAACATTAAACAGCTCATATTGATATTTTTTCCTTTAAGAATCGAAACTAAGTCAGCAGTGATGTAAGGAATGTGGATAAGAGCGTAAATGAGAGCAGTTCTTCCCTGTTTGTCCTGACAGTTCAAAGTGTCTCCTAGCAATGCTTTTACTTCCTCTAATGAGAGATTCGGTTGTCTCTCTAAAGCGTACATCAAATGTGTTCTCCCTTCATTGTCTGAAATGACCGCCGACTCATTAAGTAACTGTTTAAGACTTAAGTCGCAGTAAAGAAAACCATTTCTGACTTTATCATAGATTAGAGTTGTGTCGCCCATTAGAAGTTTAACTGTCTCCGGTGGTAACTCAAATCTGTTATCAATGGCGTACATTAAGGCAGTTTTTCCCAATTTGTCTTGGACATAAGGACGATGGCCCATGAGTCTATAGACAGTGGATACTTTTAAATGTTGTTTCGAACTGAAAGCATACATTAATGCTGTCTTGCCATCAATGTCTTGCTTGTTAACGTCTGGATTAAATTTCAAAATGTATTCTAAGGCTTTGGAAGGTGATTGCATCGCCGCATACATTAGGACAGTTATTCCATGTTCATCCTGAAAATTTATTGCACCCATTGAGTAAAGTTTATTAGCTAATGGTTGAAATGTTTTAAGACCAATGGTTATTCTCACATTAGGAGCTCGGGACACTCGAGAGAACATATTTCTAATTTCTTCAACCTCTTTTTTTTGTAAATTATGGATTACGTTGGTTGTATCGGGATTGCTTGATTTACATTGATCTTTTTCAGTGTTTAAATGAGAGGTTTTACATTGATCACTTTCAGTGTTTAAATGAGAGGTTTTACATTGATCGCTTTCACCACCTCCAGGCTCAAATTTCATGAAAACTTCTTTAAGGTTTCCATGCCCCAATCTTGCTGCCAACTCTAGAGCCGTTTCTTTGTAAGTCCCAGTTTTTATATGGACGTCTGCTCCCGTTAGTATCAATAAATCAACACCAATGTTATTATTGTTTGTTATGCATATAGCTAGCGCTGTCATTTGTTTGTAATTCAACACATCCAGTTTAGCCCCAGACTGTATCAGCAGACGCAGCACATCGTTTCTTTGAGCGCGGGCAGCAATCATAAGAGCAGTCTGACCTTGTTGGTTTTGCACATTGACGTCTGCTCCAGATTTGACAATCGATTCAATCAAGTTGAAACCTTCATTGTTTTCTATGGCAAATGTTAACAAAGTTCTTCCGTCTGGAAAGATTTGATTTATATCTGGTAATAAGTCATGGATTTGGTCAGGCTTTTCTCTTGCAAGTAACAAAATATTTTTGCATGTAACTCTTGGTTTGGATTTTTTACTTTTATGAGGCATTTTCAAGTCTGACTTTTTTAAAGCTTCCCATCTGTTTTGTAGAGAAAAATAGTAGAAGTTATTTTTGTATAGAACTATTAGATACATTTTCAATATAGAGATACATTTACAAGTAAAAACGAATAGCGTTTACATGTTTAAGCGGTGTAGAGAGTTCATCTGTCGAACTTAGGGTCTCGGGTTCGATCCTCAATGAGAACTAAGGGAATTTTTTTCCAGATCTTGGTAAAAGTTGATTGATAGTCCACAATGACTTTCTTTGAGGGGGCTGGGCATTGTGTTAGCCAAACAACTTTTTTATATGCCATGGCTAAAGAAACAGATGAATTCTACAATCATCTAATCCGATTGCCATGTAGGGAACATTAATTTTGCATGTATCACAGTAAACAAAAAAAACTACATGTAATTTGAAATATTAAAATTTGTTTTCTGTACATCTGTAAAGGTGAGATGTTTATCTCCTAGATTGACCTAGAATCCTAGATTATACTGCCTTTCTTTCATCCCCACTTTGGCTGGTAGATAAGGTAGGCGCGACCCCGGATATCTACATATAATACCATGAATACCCGTCCTAAATTTAAGTATGACTGCTGCTAGACATAACGTGTAATCCCGTTTCCTTAAAAAAAAAATTGAATATTAAGGGAATTCCCTTAACCACCGTTTCGAATAATTGTTTCAAGTTATTCGCGTTGAGTGTTTCGTTTCAGTAGCGACCTTAGGGTGGTGACAACAGTAGCGACCTCCCGAGTCCACTCATTTTGAGGGGTAGGGGGGGGTAGGCGGTTGGAATATTTTCTAGGTCTTTTATATGCAGTCGCCCAGGGCCCCGCGTACCGTTAAAGCCCCACTCAGTACGAAAACCATGACTAATTGTAATGTTGACATGTTCAGTCATATTGCTGAAAAACACTATATTATTTTCTGTGGATATCATGGCCAGATGAGACGTTGATAAATGACGCAGATAAATATTGTAATAGCCGAGTCGAGCCATTTCTTAGGTCTCTGAGGGGCTATTGGTAGAGAGATTCAGAGTAAATATACTGTCGTGGCCCTCTTAGCACTTGGAATCACCAAGGGGGAGAGGGGCCATTGGACAATAGCAAGGGGGAGAGGGGCCATTGGACAATAGTAAGGTGGAGAGGGGCCATTGGACAATAGTAAGGGGGAGAGGGGCCATTGGACAATAGTAAGGGGGAGAGGGGCCATTGGACAATAGTAAGGGGGGATGGGGCCATTGGACAATAGTAAGGGGGAGAGGGGCCATTGGACAATAGTAAGGGGGAGAGGGCAATTGGACAATAGCCTAAGCAATTACCTACTTTATAAGTCAATTAGAATAGCTCTGGTTAATAACATGCCCACTATAATGGTGATAAAATAACCAGTGTTAAAGTAGATAACATAACCGTTTGTAAAGAGGATAACATAGCCATTTGTAGTGGGTAACATGACCGTTTGTAAAGAGGATAACATAGCCATTTGTAGTGGGTAACATGACCGTTTGTAAAGAGGATAACATAGCCATTTGTAGTGGGTAACATGACTAAATTATTGTCGATGAAATTACCAGTTAAGCTATAATATGGTTACATATCCTATTGCAATGTGGATTACTCAACCATTGGAATGGGGATTGCATTACTTTTTATATTGTCATCCATTTCAAAATTCACATTCGGAAAAAATCCAATTAGCCAGAGTCTTGAATTATTTTTCTAGTGTTTTTAATTAAAAAAAAAATAAATAGAAACAAAATTGGCAAATTTAAATATTCACTTGTTCATTGAGTTATTCGGCTGATAAAATCGATAAAAAAAAGTTTTTAGAATATCTCAACGACTGATTTAAATAAAAACGAAAATAAATAGATTATATTGAAGAAAAAAATTTAATATTTTACCTGTCCTTTGTCAAAGCAAAGTCAAGTCTCTTTAAATTATTCAGATTTCTAAGAATTATTTATAGTGTTTATATATACGTAATGATACAGGTAAATGCTGATATTTCCTTTTGGTCTATTTATAGATTATAGTTTTTCTGAAAAAAAAAAGATTCTTCAAAAGAAAAGATGACTCCTTTTGAGACATAGGTACATATTCCAGATGCCACAATCTTTAACAACTCATAAATCCGCCCATCGGAATATAGGTCAGTCAGTCTGTATGACTGACTGTTAGTCTAGTTATCTTTCTGCATGTTTGTTTAAAATACTTTGCTATACTTTTATAGGTCCCCTGTTTAGGTGTCAATCTCTTTCCCATCTCCCAGAGCTGTCATATAAACTGTCCCGAAGGTAGTGTTAGTTGGGACTAGCAGTATTTGTGGCTAATAAATCACCGATGTCAAGCCAATCGTTTAGGATATATAAGCTGTACGATTTTGTGGGATAGAGAGAGAGAGAGAGAGAGAGAGAAAGAGGGGGGGGGGAGAGGGGGGGAGAGAGGAGAGGAGAGGAAGGGCGAGCGAAAGAGCGGGACGTAAACTGAAGTTGTGTATTTGAGAAGAACTGGCGTCAATATCTGCATGTAATAAACTTGTACATCAGCAAAGGAACCGGTATTGTTTGAACATATTGGCGGAGACTGAACGTGAGCTGTGAAAATATAAATATTGTCATCAGACCACTAGCATCAAAATCTCTCATACTCCAAGACAACGTCCTGTTCGTTGAAAAGAAGTACAGCCTCCTTTCACCACATAACAGTTGGAAAATTTAACTTTGCCTCTTTTAATGTAACCGGCATCAACAACTAAAAAGAATAAATGTATCTGGTCGACTAGCATTTAGCTCCTATATTCGGTTAGTCCCAGGGCCAAGGCCCCCTGGTAGAGCCACCCCTGTTCACAACAAGAATGAAAACAAAACTTGTTCGATTGGTGTTTTTTTTTTAACTTTCAAATCAAATTATGAAGTTGAGTAAACAATTTATAAGACACAATTTTGTGTTTAATTGAATTGAATAGATCAAAACATTTAGTCAAATTTATGGCCTGCCTTGTATGAAAGACATACAACAAACTACTAAGTGATGAGAAATCTAAACATTAGTTATAACAGTTAGTATACTTAATATTTGTTTATTATTGACGAAGTGTGTCTTGGGCAAGACTTTGTTCAATATGTAGATAAACTCTCCAGTTTTAGATTCTATTAAAACATAACTTTTTGTCCAGGTACTCTTCATGGGGAAAATTGGGAAGGGGGGGGCGGGGTGGAAAAACGAGAAATTTGACTCGGTCAGAGTAGCCCGCCCCTCCCCTCCCCCTGCTTTTGAAGAAGTCATTCAGTGGTGGACGGCGTGATAGCCATTAGACCGTGACGTGAACCAGGATAACAGGAATCGGACAACGACCAGCCGTACGTAAGTTTGATCCATGTTGTTGACGTCCAGTGAGACTGCTCTGGTTGAGGTCAAGTTGAGACACTGTCCATTGTTTGGTCCAAGGGGAGGTCACGCTGATGTCAACATTTACCATTGCAATTTTTCTTTATCCATTCGCACATTGAAAAAATGTCACAATTTTGATGTGCTACAAGAAATACATCTGCTGTGTTGAGAGTGGATATAATGGTTCTGCTGTGGTCTGTGTATGTTGTGTTGAGTGGGACATGAACACCCCGTCAGGCTGTTTGATCTGGCCTGTGAGACATGAACACCTCGTCAGGCTGTTTGATCTGGCCTGCAGGACATGAACACCCCGTCAGGCTGTTTGATCTGGCCTGTGAGACATGAACACCCCGTCAGGCTGTTTGATCTGGCCTGTGAGACATGAACACCCCGTCAGGCTGTTTGATCTGGCCTGCAGGACATGAACACCCCGTCAGGCTGTTTGATCTTGCCTGCTGGACATGAACACCCCGTCAGGCTGTTTGATCTTGCCTGCGCCGTACTCATCTCCACTCATTCACATTACGGTGTTTAAATATAACACGTTTATTTTGCATTCCAACACTAGATCTTTGTCCCACCCGTCCTTACAATTGAAATGTGTATTGCTTCTATCAACGAATGTTTGTATGTCTGGTCTCTTGTTATAAATAGATTTTACAAAGAGCTGTTAATTGTTATTTCTTTTAGTAATGTCAGTTTAGTCCGTTGTTGAAATTATTTCATTATACTGACAACTTAAAATATGCGATAATCTAATAATAACAACAATGAATCCTTCACTCATTGCTCAGCACAATATGACTATATCTCCTGCGTCACTCACTTGTGTGTCTGCTTTGAAAAATGTTGAAGAATCATTATGTCGAGTTCAATTAGTATTGTATTTTATTTCGATCCGTTGTTGTATTTTTAAATTGAGCATAGAGTAGATTATATATTCTTCTTCTTCCTCCTTTGGTTCTACAGGTCCCTGGCCTGCCATACTTATGTTCTCCATATATAATATATTCACCTATTAATTAAAGTGTGCCCATCCAACACACTGGTGCACTCAGCCACACACTGGTGCACTCAGCCACACACTGGTGCACTCAGCCACACACTGGTGCACTCAGCCACACACTGGTGCACTCAGCCAACACGGTACTTAGTCGGCTGGTTTCCAATAGTATGTCCAGTTACTAAAACACCAACCAAGTTGTTCAAATAAAAAATAGGCCTAAAGTGCATTTATTTTTTACACTTTTAAAATTTAATTAGTTAAAAAAAATATCAGTAAAATATACAAATAAAAGATTCATATTATTTTACCTGACAGGTAAATATTTAGTCTGCTTCAGTTCATATAATAAATGTCACGTGTATGTCATACCATGGTAATGTCAACAATGTTTATATCGAACTAAGAGATATGTGTTTTTCTCGTTGTTTTGATTAAAAAAGAATATACCTAGTTTTGGTTAACAATACTGTGCATAACGAAGGTATAATAGAGACACAATATTTAAACTAAAAGATAATCATATTTAATAATATTTGTTCTTAACTGAGTAACATTTTTATGACGATCGAAAAATTATGTCAATAAATGAAAATAAATAAGATATAAAAACACACTGAAACGGTTTTATTTTCAGTCTCTTTGTTCCAACAGTAATAGCGTTAACATATTATCGATTATAAATTGATCTTACAATGACATGCAGTGAAATAAATTTGACTTCGTTTCTGATGGCCTTAAGTTTGGTGTTTGATATAATAAAAAAGATGATAAAGTCAGTAGGGTATGACTTTTTTTTATTTATTCACTTCGTAGCCAGATATTTAGTTTTCGCGCCCTGTGAGTATAACAACTTTTGCGCCCTGTGAGTATAACAACTTTTGCGCCCTCCTCCCAATCTTAAAAGTGTATGACTCCCGTGGTGTCTCCTCGGACATTGAACTATCGCTTATGGTGGGGATGTATAAAATCCTTTAGTGATTTATAGGATCTTATTGATAAACAAATCATCTTTACAGTGATTTTACAGATCAACAAACATACAAATATAGAAATCTTCGACTGATTAAAAAACCAACTACCACATGTGTATCGTGACATATATGTAGATTATTCTTCTTTCCAAAGTTCATAGGTTATAAGATGAAATTCATTTTGTAACTTTAAAAAGTGGGCTAAATCTTAAAAAAAAAATTATTCTAGGTAATAATTTCAAGAGCTATAAAGGAAGTACTGAATGAAATAGAGGCTAACAATCTTTGTTTAAAATCTTAGCCGCCTATGTTCTTTGAATTTAATTTAAATAATATTAATAATACAACACAATTTACCTTTGTTGAAATTACTTTAATTCTTTTATTAAAATTGTATCAATCAAAATGTCGAACCTTTTATTCGCTATAAATGTGACAGCGTCGATCTCACCTCTAGCACCGTCTAGACCAGGCTACTACATGTGTTGGTACCAGGCTACTACATGTGTTGGTGCCAGGCTACTACATGTGTTGGTACCAGGCTACTACATGTGTTGGTGCCAGGCTACTACATGTGTTGGTACCAGGCTACTACATGTGTTGGTGCCAGGCTACTACATGTGTTGGTGCCAGGCTACTACATGTGTTGGTACCAGGCTACTACATGTGTTGGTACCAGGCTACTACATGTGTTGGTGCCAGGCTACTACATGTGTTGGTGCCAGGCTACTACATGTGTTGGTACCAGGCTACTACATGTGTTGGTACCAGGCTACTACATGTGTTGGTGCCAGGCTACTACATGTGTTGGTACCAGGCTACTACATGTGTTGGTGCCAGGCTACTACATGTGTTGGTGCCAGGCTACTACATTTGTTGGTACCAGGCTACTACATGTGTTGGTGCCAGGCCGACTCATTACTGCAGCTGCAGGTCTTCTTCATCTTCTACTGCTACATAAATCCATCCCTGTCAGTCGTAGGCTTCATAGCCAACATAATGAGCCAGGCTATACTCAACAGGAGCGGACTGCACAAGCCTTCCAACGTACTCTTGTTTGGTCTGGTCATCGCCGACAACAAGTGTTTCGCAACGACCACCAACTTCCCGCTTGCAGTGTTGTAGTTCGGACCGAACAAACCGTACCCTGCACTCTGCGGTTTTCAGTATGAAAAACTATTATCTATCAGTTTCTCTACAGGTTATTCTTTTCTTCGGGGTCTGGGGTCGTTGTGTGAACACTTTGATTCCGGTGCTGGTTACGCTGGAGAGGATGATGGCTATTTTTAGACCCATTAAATTCAGGAGCGTGGTAACGAGACGGCGGGCAATATTAAGCGTCGTAGCCGCATTTCTGTTTTCGGTTACCATGGGCATTGTTCATGGGTTCATGACAGACGTTGTGAACGTTCCCTTAGCGCAGACCGTGAATTGGATGAACGTCGGCTACGGACGTTTCATGGTGGAACATTCCGGGACAATCCATTCCGTGGAGATGTGCATAGTGGACATCGTGATGTCATGGACGCCCATATCGGTCATCATTCTCGGCTGCAGCGTGCTGTGGATTAAGGTCAAGATAACCCTGAGGCAGGGGCGTCACCTGACCCCGGCCCCAGACGAAGTTGACCTGATGCGTCACCTGACTTCGACCCCCAGACGAAGTCGACCTGGTCCCCGAGGACCTCCCGCACCCTGATGCTGACTTGCGTCATCTTCGCCTCGACGCACGGCACGTCCTCGTTGGTGGCGTACTACGCACCTGTCCGCACGCAGATGCCGGTGTTTTGTGCGGAACTCTGTTACTGACATGCTGTACACGGTGAACGCCTCTAGTTAATTTCTTTGTTTATATCGCGTCCAATACAACATTTTCCTTCAGTTAATTCAGGTTCAAAAATAAAAATAAACCATAGAAATGCTGACATTAAAAATAAAAAAAAAATAATTTCAAAAATTAAACAATGATTTTTGGGTCACTGTGTTTCAAGCAGGCTTGCGGAGCCGCCATATTTTTTTTCGGCTCCGGCTCCGGCTCCCACAAATTTGACGGCTCCGGCTCCCTATTAAGATAGTATTACACGAGATAAAATTTTTTGTAATTGGTCCACGCTAACATGCCGCTGATAAAAAGTTATGCAAATTTTGCCGCGTTCACCCCCATAGTCAGGAACTTGAAAAATATACACCTTATTTAAAATATTTTATAGACTTCAGTATTTATATATATTATTTATAAATTCGAAGTGACTATTCGGACCCGGGCAGGCCCGTAGCCAGGATTATTTTCGGGGGGGGGGGGCGAAGAAATTTTTTCGGCGGGGGGGGGGGGGATGCCGAAGAACTGATCCTGGGGTCAAGGGGCGGATCAAGACAACTTGACGGCGGGGGGCAAAACTTTGACCGGGAGGGGGTGAAACTATTTTCATTGTTGAAAATTGGTCTTTGAACAAAAAAATATTTCGATAATTTAATGATGTATTCCCTATACTTGCGATAACCGGGGGGGGGGAGGAAATGGCCCCTCTCGGCCCCTCCCCTAATTCTGCCACTGGTTGGGTAGAAGAAATGTTCGGGGGGGGGCGAAGATGGAGGTGCGAAGCGCCGAAAACTTGCGAACGGAAAGGATGGGTTTGGGAAGGGGACCCCAAGAATTTTTTTGCAGTTCCTTATCTGGAATGTTGATTTTAGTACCGATTGTATAGCTATTAATTAGAAATATATAATTTTAACTACGTTTCAATAATGCATGTCATGTTGCAGTTTTGTTAAAAATAATTTAAATAGTAAAGAGTTTTAATGATAAAAATTTATTGAGGCTGAGCAATTTCTGATTCCTGTTATAAATATATTGACCAATAGTTCAGCTACACAATTGTTACATTATAGATACCTGATTTATATTATTATACTGTTGGTTTAACGTACAACAACAAATTGACCAACAACAAATTGACCAGTCGCAATTATTCAATTTAAAATAAAATTAATTCTGCTAAAAAGTAAATTTGCAAATTAAATAACATCACTCAGAAATCACGGAGTTTGTACCCTATTATTTTATTATACATATGTATAAAAGGTCAAAAGTCAATATTATTTTATTAACTTATTTAAGTTGCTAGTTGTCCTCAGAAGATATCAGTATATAAAACTATTACAAGGTTGCGAACAGGCCCAACGACAGAAATTTCGGGTCCTTGGGCTGTGGTGACACGGGCCCCCGTGCTGATATTAATATTTTCAAAAGTTGATTGTCCAGCTCAGTCCGGGCCCCTAAAACAAAATTGACCAAAATGATTGATGTTTTATAGCCGTTATTATTAAAATTTTGTCAAAAAGCTCAAATCATGCACGGGGGGGGGGGGCTCAGGTCATTAAAGGGGGGCTCAGCCCTCCTAGCCCTTCTGTGGCTACGGGCATGGACCCGGGTACCAATAAACTCCGATTTTTATTCGGACCCCGTCCCAATAAAGTCTGATTGTTATTCGGACCCGTGGCAAATATGCACTTAGCTTAGCTATACATAAACTTTATTATTGTTTTTTTTTGTTTATTTTTTTATAATTGTTTTAATTGTTTGATTTATTCGTTACTCAGTGTCTAGGGTTCCACTAAGCGGACTCTGTATTATTATTTTTTCGGGTTCCATCTAATAAAGTTTAAATATAGCTAAGCTTAGTGCATATTTGCCACGGGTCCGAATAACAATCGAATTTTATTGGGACCCGGGTCCGAATAGCCACAGCCTTATAAATTTATCTGCTCTGTTTCAGATATTCTGTTTATAATAGAATTGTTAAGTACAGAAAGCGACCATTTTGTTTTTAGTCTTTTACAAATTCGCGGTCAAATAATACACGAAATGACGCGTTCTATTTGTCGTTGTAGTAACAATTTATTTTGAAATGATTGATACAATTATTCTATGAAATAAAACTGTTTTAACTTTATATATATAACAAAATAACATGCCATTAAAAAAATTTCGGAGGGTAAACAAGATTTAAAACGAACACAAAACGATTCCCCATTAAAAATTTCTTGTGGTGATGTGCGTGTTACTGTTGTGGCGTTCGTAAAACATTTCAAATTGTAGGAGGCAAACAATCAAACATATTTGCATTTTTAAAGCTAAAAAAAAAAAATTCTGCTGTAAAAAAAAAACATTTGGGAGCCGTGGAGCCGCCAGATTTTTTCGGCTCCGGCTCCGGCTCCAGCAAAAAGTGGCGGCTCCCGGCTCCTCGGCTCCGGCTCCGGCTCCGCAAGCCTGGTTTCAAGTAATAATTCGGAAGTCTTAAGTTGTTCCCCTTTGATATGACCTTTGCCATATTTCTATTTTAGTAGAACAAGTTGGTCAAAGGGAACCCCCCCCCACCCCCTACAATCTGCATGCTTCTCACCTGACTTTTTCTTACTCTGGATAGATCTAAATATCTAAAAATAACTTATTTCAACTAATACATTGAACGAAATAAAATGTTAATATCTAGGATTGTAAGATTCATTAACTGCATATTCACATATATATATATATATATATATATATATATATATATATATATATATATATATATATATATATATATATATATTACTGGGTAGCTCACGTCTATGTAGACATCTCGTTTAGTTTACGTCACCATCCATGTTGAGGCGTGTTATCCATGTTGAGGCGTGTTATCCATGTTGAGGCGTGTTATCCATGCAATCTTTAAAAATACCAGTATGTTTTTTGTTTTTCAGAATTTTTAGTTGTTAATGAAATGGAAGAAAACATTTTCTATCATGTATATCTTTAAATAATTATTAACTCTCTGTTTTGACTATTTTTGGTACTTATGTTATTTGTACTTGTTTGTGTGTGTGTGTGGGTGTTGAGCTGGCAGTGTACCCACAACACAATATAATAAACAGTGAGCTAGGAATGTACTCTGAATACAGTATAATAAACAGTGAGCTAGGAATGTACTCTGAATACAGTATAATAAACAGTGAGCTAGGAATGTACTCTGAATACAGTATAATAAACAGTGAGCTAGGAATGTACTCTGAATACAGTATAATAAACAGTCTCAAACAAAGGAAAGAGACAATTGAATGCTAGGCAAGCCCCATGTGTTTTAGATCTCGGGTGAGGCAGACACAACCAGTGATGGACCCAAACAAAAGTACGTAAGTCCACCTGGTTGGGGTGGGGGGTTGATCATCCGCTCCTTCTCCCCTTAGTTACGCCACTGGCAATGAGAGTAGGCCCATCGGATAGTGGGGGCTTAGTCGCCTAGTTTGTCTGTCCCTACCACCTGCTCCGTTCGTTAGTTGTAAACGAGTAATTTATTTTTCTCTGTTGCGCGTTTTCACCACGCACTAAATCTTATATTTCCGCGTCTCGCTCCAACATGAACCAAGAGTGTGCTCCAATGTTCAAACATATGTCTACATTGTTTTGTAATGTTTCGATGGATGCTAGTGTATTGTTGGACTATTTCTGGTATCATTCAGCCCTGATACTACCTTTGTATTTCATTTTCACCAATCACGGTAAATATTTCAATGTGAATTGTTTCTGAAGCCGCATTTCTTTCTCCAAAGTAAAACACCTAATTCTAAATTATCCCCAACAATGTCATGTGCAGGTTCATTTCTAACTCTCCTCAACAATGTCATGTGCAAGTTTATTTCTATCTCTTCTCAACAATGTCATGTCAAGTCATGTGCAAGTTTATTTCTATCTCTCTTCAACAATGTGGCGTACTCCAATTGTGTCTTATCCTAGATTTGCCTGCAACCAAATGTGTCTTACCAAAGATATGATTTACACCAATTGTGTTTTATCCTAGATATGGCTAACACCATTTTGTGTCTGATCCTCGACGAGAAAATAATGTTGTTTAGTGTTGTACGAACTTGTCACTTTAATAACTTTGTGTTTGTACACTAGAGTAACTTTGAATGATCTCCCCTCCATTTAATAGAAAGTGAATGTAAGTCACAATTTAAAAGTGCATTCATTTCTCATGGTGAAGTCTTTCATTTCTCATGGTGAAGTCTTTCATTTCTCATGGTGAAGTCTTTCGTTTCTCATGGTGAAGTCTTTCATTTCTCATGGTGAAGTCTTTCATTTCTCATGGTGAAGTCCTTCATTTCTCATGGTGAAGTCCTTCATTTCTCATGGTGAAGTCCTTCATTTCTCATGGTGAAGTCTTTCATTTCTCATGGTGAAGTCTTTCGTTTCTCATGGTGAAGTCTTTCATTTCTCATGGTGAAGTCTTTCATTTCTCATGGTGAAGTCTTTCATTTCTCATGGTGAAGTCCTTGAGAAATGAAGTCTTTCATTTCTCATGGTGAAGTCTTTCATTTCTCATGGTGAAGTCTTTCATTTCTCATGTGAAGTCTTTCATTTCTCATGGTGAAGTCTTTCATTTCTCATGGTGAAGTCTTTCATTTCTCATGGTGAAGTCTTTCATTTCTCATGGTGAAGTCCTTCATTTCTCATGGTGAAGTCTTTCGTTTCTCATGGTGAAGTCTTTCATTTCTCATGGTGAAGTCTTTCATTTCTCATGGTGAAGTCCTTCATTTCTCATGGTGAAGTCCTTCATTTCTCATGGTGAAGTCCTTCATTTCTCATGGTGAAGTCTTTCATTTCTCATGGTGAAGTCTTTCGTTTCTCATGGTGAAGTCTTTCATTTCTCATGGTGAAGTCTTTCATTTCTCATGGTGAAGTCTTTCATTTCTCATGGTGAAGTCCTTGAGAAATGAAGTCTTTCATTTCTCATGGTGAAGTCTTTCATTTCTCATGGTGAAGTCTTTCATTTCTCATGTGAAGTCTTTCATTTCTCATGGTGAAGTCTTTCATTTCTCATGGTGAAGTCTTTCATTTCTCATGGTGAAGTCTTTCATTTCTCATGGTGAAGTCTTTCATTTCTCATGGTGAAGTCCTTCATTTCTCATGGTGAAGTCTTTCATTTCTCATGGTGAAGTCCTTCATTTCTCATGGTGAAGTCTTTCATTTCTCATGGTGAAGTCTTTCATTTCTCATGGTGAAATCTTTCATTTCTCATGGTGAAGTCTTTCAAAAATGGAAAACAACAGCTTGGGTGATTGTTTATTGCAATGACCAGATTGTTTTGGAGGTGAAATGAGGGGAATGGGGGTGGGGAGGGAAGCAGTGGCTGATGACCACCAAGTGACGTCATTTAGGAGACAGGGTCAAGAGTTCAATTAGTTCATTCAATTAGTGTTTGCGTTTATTTTATTTATTTTAGCTGCAGCCAATCAGAGTGTAGTACAGTATTACCTGGTGAGCCCGCTAAGAGATGGACGTTTTCAGATGTCTATCTGCAGTTACAACCACTTGACCACCAATGTAGGTGAATATTAGGACAAGTTGACCCCGACCCGTTGACCCCAATCAAATGGGTGGGTGTGTCTCGGTGGCGCTTGGGCTGTAAGACCGACCTACGTCACAGTGGGTCGCTGGCTCAGATCCAAGCACTGGGTGTGGCTGTTAGCGTCAGGATGAAACTTTTTTTGCCCCCAACAAGCTGCGGCATGTTTACCACTGACGTAAAGTTTACCACTGACTTATAGTTTACCACTAACGTATAGTTTACCACTGACGCATAGTTTACCACTGACGCATAGTTTACCACTGACATATAGTTTGCCACTGACGTATAGTTTACCACTGACGTATAGTTTACCACCGACGTATAGTTTACCATCGACGTATAGTTTACCACTGACGTATAGTTTACCACTGACGTATAGTTTACCACTGACGTATAGTTTACCACCGACGTATAGTTTACCACTGACGTATAGTTTACCACTGACGTATAGTATACCACTGACGTATAGTTTACCACTGACGTATAGTTTACCACCGACGTATAGTTTACCACTGACGTATAGTTTACCACTGACGTATAGTTTACCACCGACGTATAGTTTACCACTGACGTATAGTTTACCACTGACAAGGGACGGCATTAGTTTAAAGCCTCGGGCGATACTTACTGCTGGTTACTTCAATGGTCACTAGATGAACGTCTCAGTACAGACTATACTAATATTATACAGATGTCTGTACTTGATTTATTTAAAATTATCATTTTTTTCAAAGCACGGACTAAGCTAATATTACACAGATATCTGTACTTTATATATTTACAGTTATTAATTTTTGAAACAGTAAATGTGTTGAAAATCATTGTAAGTTTCATTATATTGATTTAAAAAAAGCGAGGTTTCATGTGAATCTATTTCATTCACCTGTGAGGCTCTGTTAAGGTAAATCCAGTCACATGGGATGCAGATCTCTAGCCTATATCGCGTTTGCTTTTACTCTTAGCCCAATCATGGGGGGCCACCAGCCAATGGTTATGGAGGTCATTAATTGCCCAATGGCCCGCTTCTCTAGAAGTAGCAGGTACACAAGTCTAGCAGTAAAAGCTAAGGTGGAAGACTAAAAATACCCCCCCCTCCCCGGTGCCCAATTCTACCGGCTATGGTATTTGCAGTAAAGTAGTTTAGCAGTAGGAAACTGTATGGGCGTGGTCAGAGTGGCAAGATGTTGGTGGAGATCGTCAGGGGCCCAGGATCAGCTGACAGTGGCCCCTAGAGGACCTTAAGAAATACACTTAGTACCAACTCGCATAACTTGATATTCTTAGGTTAAAGAAAGTCGCATTATCCGATTATCAAATTATCTGACATGGATATTGCATTTATCTGTTTAACGAACTATTGAACTATCTGGAATCGAGTTATAAGAGTTAGACCCTCCCTATATCAACTTGTAAAGTAATGCTGTATTTTATGTCCATATAAAAAGTGTTTTTCATTTGAAATTACGGCCCTCCTTAATTCACAGGCCTATTATAATTCATTTGTCATTGACAGATGACGTTACGTGCCGTGTATTTTATATCGGATTCTGATGAACAATATCCCGAAACAATTACACACGAATCTCTTGCTGGCTACAGCTGTAAGGAGTACACACTTGTACACAATAACAGGTGAGATCAAAACAAAAAACAAATGGAGACTGAAATATTTCTTTATGTCGATTTCTTGTGCGCCACAGCCTAGCTAATTGATTTCTTGTGCATCACAGCTTAGCTAATCGATTTCTTGTGCATCACAGCTTAGCTAATCGATTTCTTGTGTATCACAGCTTAGCTAATCGATTTCTTGTGTATCACAGCTTAGCTAATCCATTTTCACTTCAGAAAAAAAACATCCTTTTGTTTTAACCCCGTCACCCCCTTTCCAGTCCCAGTTGTTCTCCCCCCCCCCCCCCAATCCTTTAAGTTCTAGCAGCCCCACCTCATAACCCGTTAAAATCTGATCGCCTTGAAAATACAGTAAAGAATCCTACCAAAGTCTCGGCAGATACTTCCATAACTTTGTGGGGGGTGGGGGCCCTCGACAGAGAGCTCCAGAAATAAGTGGGGGCCCTCGACAGAGAGCTCCAGAAATAAGTGGGGGCCCTCGACAGAGAGCTCCAGAAATAAGTGGGGGCCCTCGACAGAGAGCTCCAGAAATAGTGGGGGCCCTCGACAGAGATATCCAGAAATTGTGGGGGGCCCTCGGCAGAGATCTCCCGAAATATGTGAGGCCCTCGGCAGAGATCTCCCGAAATATGTGAGGCCCTCAACAGAGATCTCCAGAATTATTTTATAAAGGGGGGGGGATTCCCTCGGCAGTTGTGTGTGTGTGTGTGTGTGTTGTGTGTGTGTGTGTTGTGTGTGTGTGTTGGAGGAGGGGCTAGGGTTTGGCTTTCTTTGTCTATTCATAATAAAGACTCCGATTCAAAGTAATCTTGTGTGTCTGTGTGTGTCTGTGTGTGTGTACACAAAGGACCAGCCACTACCTGGCAGAGAGCGATAAGAAGACGTCGGTTACTGTATCTTTTATCAGCGACATGTACAGGGAAACTTACATGGCTATCCCGGTCCAGAGATGGAGCAAACTTTACGTTCTAACACAAGTAAGGTAATTCATTGTTTCTTTGATACCAATTATTGCTTTCTGAGCAAACATTATGTCCTAACACAAGTAAGGTAATTCATCGTATTAATTGATGAGGTTACACAATCATGATTTCACAAGATTGCTTTGGGTTTTCGGTGATAAACAATTTACAAAATGAAGTTCAATAAATGGGGATGAGAAAAATAAAAAAAAAATGAATAGTTTGTCTTAAGCCTACCATCGGTAAAAATTTACAATATTCTTCATTGAACAGTTATTATTTTAAATGATTGATTGAAAGGGTAATTATTATAATTGTGTACATTTATTAATGCCAATAATATAACAATATTTAGACAATAATATAACTATATTTAGACAATAATATAACTATATTTAGACAATAATATAACTATATTTAGACAATAATATAACTATATTTAGACAATAATATAACTATATTTAGACAATAATATAACTATATTTAGACTATAATATAACTATATTTAGACTGTAATATAACTATATTTAGACAATAATATAACTATATTTAGACTATAATATAACTATATTTAGACAAAAATATAAATATATTTAGACAATGATATAACTATATTTAGACAATAATACTATATTATTTTTCAAACACTCAATTAATATCCAGACGCCAACATTTAGCCAGTATAATTTATATTCCCCCATCGGCTAACAATACGCTAACAAAAGTGACTGTACTATAACACAGCTAACAATACGCCAACAAAAGTGACTGTACTATAACACAGCTAACAATACGCTAACAAAAGTGACTGTACTATAACACAGCTAACAATACGCTAACAAAAGTGACTGTACTATAACACATCTAACAATACGCTAACAAAAGTGACTGTACTATAACACAGCTAACAATAACGCTAACATGAAAAATAAACAACTCCATTTGAAACAATTTTTAAGTTAACGAAGATTAATAACAGTACGAAAACTAATATAACGAAAGACATTATTTAAACATTATCTGATTTATAACATTGTCTGATTTATAACATTGTCTGATTTATAACATTGTCTGATTTATAACATTGTCTGATTTATAAAATTGTCTGATTTATAACATTGTCTGATTTATAACATTGTCTGATTTATAACATTGTCTGATTTATAACATTGTCTGATTTATAACATTGTCTGATTTATAACATTGTCTGATTTATAACATTGTCTGATTTATAACATTGTCTTCTCGTTCTTTTTTCTTTACTTTTATAGTCTGTCCAGAAACTTTTGCTCCTTTCTAGTCCTGCTCTCTGCCGACAGAATGAACGTCACAATCTCTGGCCAGACCCTGGGCCTACCTTCTGTGGTCCGAATACATGGGTAGGAACCACAAGATGTTTTATATTTATCAGATCTGTGGTCCGAATACATGGGTAGGAACCACAAGATGTTTTGTATTTATCAGATCTGTGGTCCGAATACACGGGTAGGAACCACAAGATGTTTTGTATTTATCAGATCTGTGGTCCGATACATGGGTAGGAACCACAAGATGTTTTGTATTTATCAGATCTGTGGTCCGAATACATGGGTAGGAACCACAAGATGTTTTGTATTTATCAGATCTGTGGTCCGAATACATGGGTAGGAACCATGTGACAGAGTCAGTTCTGTCCACTGACCTGGTCAGTCACTGCATACAATACATGGCATTCCTCGTTGACCAGCGGCCGTCATACCTGTCAGTGGGCACTGGGGAAAATGTCTCATTCACTGTCACAGTGGATCACTTCAACTGTTATGTAGTATTTTACTCCGGTGATTTTCATTGGGTTCATTCAACTATACGATATATTATACATGTATTCAACTATGCGATATATTATACATGTATTCAACTATACGATATATGATACATGTATTCAAATATACGATATACTATACATGTATTCAACTATACGTTATATTATACATGCATTAATCGGCGTAGCCTTCTGTCAGGTGCTACGTGCAGGGCTGGGGGTCAGTGTGACCCAAGGGAATGGTTCAGGTCAAGGTGAAAGTTCACTCCATATCTCCCCTAGTGCTTCCATGGTCATTGCTCTCTCCTTTAAGGGGAGGGATATGTTAAAACGCGCTGCGAAAAACTGCCCATTTATAGGGCCAAGAGGCAGGGTCGCGCTTAGCTTTGATGGGGCCCCGAAGAAGAAAATAACGGGCCCATAAAATAAAGAGAAGCTGCACACAGGGTTTATTGTGTGAATTTTGCTGGTATACATAATTTACGCTTAACATGTTTTGATTCCGATATTCATACAAACCAGTATCGATATTTCCGACCCTATTCCAATCATTATTCCATCACTCGCCCACAGCATAATCTGGTGGTTTGTTTGAACATTTAAAAAAATCTATTT
The DNA here is from genome assembly GCA_021962125.1 of Bulinus truncatus. Lineage (NCBI taxonomy): Eukaryota > Metazoa > Mollusca > Gastropoda > Planorbidae > Bulinus > Bulinus truncatus. Next base: position 5,522,481 of record JAGDYQ010000036.1, on the reverse strand, counting down.
AGAGATTTAGTGTACTTTACACACTGTTTTAAAAACAATACTGAAAGTAAAGAAAATGTTTTAGTGTTTGAACATGTCAAGTATTTAACCAATCAAACATGTCAAGTATTTAACCAATCAAACATGTCAAGTATTTAACCAATCAAACATGTCACGTATTTAACCAATCAAACATGTCAAGTATTTAACCAATCAAACATGTCTAGTATTTAACCAATCAAACATGTCAAGTATTTAACCAATCAAACATGTCTAGTATTTAACCAATCAAACATGTCAAGTATTTAACCAATCAAACATGTTAAGTATTTAACCAATCAAATGTTCGTAAGTCATTATGCCTCCGTTCTCTACGGTAGATATCAAAGTTTCAACATTTGCATTGACTGGGATGGAAGGCGCAGTGACGCCAGTTTCAAAGGTAAATATTGAAATATAATCCAATTCAAGTTATTGAAGTCTTTCAAACTGTGAAACATGAAATCTATTAAAATTGTATAGTGAATGATCAAAATATAGTAGTAAATCTATTAAAATTGTATAGTGAATCTATCAAAATATAGTAGTGAATCTATCAAAATGTAATGGTGAATCTATCAAAATGTAATAGTGAATCTATCAAAATGTAATAGTGAATCTATCTAAATATAATAGTGAATCTATTAAAATGTAATTGTGAATCTGTCAAATTGTAATAGTGAATCTATTAAAATGTAATAATGAATCTATCAAAATATAATAGTGAATCTATCAAAATGTAATGGTGAATCTATTAAAATGTAATAGTGAATCTATCTAAATATAATAGTGAATCTATCTAAATATAATAGTGAATCTATCAAAATGTAATAGTGAATCTATCTAAATATAATAGTGAATCTATCAAAATATAGTAGTGAATCTATCAAAATGTAATAGTGAATCTATCAAAATGTAATAGTGAATCTATCTAAATGTAATAGTGAATCTATCTAAATGAAATAGTGAATCTATCTAAATATAATAGTGAATCTATCAAAATGTAATTGTGAATCTATCAAAATATAATAGTGAATCTATCAAAATGTAATGGTGAATCTATCTAAATATAATAGTGAATCTATCTAAATATAATAGTGAATCTATCAAACTGTAATAGTGAATCTATCTAAATATAATAGTGAATCTATTAAAATGTAATTGTGAATCTGTCAAAATGTAATAGTGAATCTATCAAAATGTAATAGTGAATCTATCAAAATGTAATAGTGAATCTATCTAAATATAATAGTGAATCTATCAAAATGTAATTGTGAATTGAACAAAATGAAATAGTGAATCTATCTAAATGTAATAGTGAAATCTGTGGAAGTGTATGGATGCTCTTTGTTGCATAAGTTTTGTTTAAACGTTTCATTTATAAACGTTTCATTTACTTATTTACTAAATCTTGTTAAAATTGTCTCAGTCTGTCAATCTGTGACTCAGTCTCTGTTTCTGTCTCAGTCTATCTCTGTCTGTCTCACTCTCTGTCTGTCTCACTCTCTGTCTCACTCTCTGTCTGTCTCAGTCTCAGTCTATCTCAGTCTGTCTCAGTCTCAGTCTATCTCAGTCTTAGTCTGACTCAGTCTGTCTCAGTCTCAGTCTGTCTCAGTCTTAGTCTGACTCAGTCTGTCTCAGTCTGTCTCAGTCTTAGTCTGACTCAGTCTGTCTCAGTTATATTTACTGATAATGAATGAGAATTTGAAAGGATATTTTCATCAGAAAAATAAACACAATTACAAGAATCTATATTAATTAGCATAACCCTACATTATTTACACATCAAAACATTTACATGATAGAATATAAATGGCAAGACTCAAAATAGCACTGCTTTGATTCATCTATAACTGCCGTGAAAAGATATTATTCTGAATAATTGTTATCATTCGACTACGCCAGGTGTGACCGTGTCTGCTAATTCGTCTTTTGGTGTCATTGTTGGTAGTTACCACGACAGCAGTACACAGACTAACCTGGCAATAGGTAATGTAGCACTTTAAAAATGACATTTTAAAATTTATTTTGTAACAGTTAGCAGAGGTAGCCTAGAGGGAGTGTCATATGTGGGGACTAGAGGGAGTGTCATATGTGGGGCCTAGAGGGAGTGACATATGCGGGGCCTATAGGGAGTGTCATATGCGGGGACTAGAAGGAGTGGCATATGCGGGGACTAGAGGGAGTGTCATGTGTGCGGGGACGATATGGAGGGATGTCATATGCGGGGACTAGAGGGAGTGACATATGCGGGGACTAGAGGGAGTGTCATATGCGGGGACTAGAGGGAGTGTCATATGCGGGGCCTAGAGGGAGTGTCATATGCGGGGACTAGAGGGAGTGACATATGCGGGGACTAGAGGGAGTGTCATATGCGGGGCCTAGAGGGAGTGTCATGTGCGGGGCCTAAAGGGAGTGCATGATGAGAGGTCAAGAGAGGGAGTGTCATATGCGGGGCTTAAAGGGAGTGCATAGATGAGAGGTCAGAGAGGAGTGTCATATGTGGGGCCTAAAGGGAGTGCATGATGAGAGGTCAAGAGGAGGGAGTGTCATGCGGGGCCTATAGGGAGTGCATGATGAGAGGTCAAGAGAGGAGTGCATGATGAGAGGTCAAGAGAGGGAGTGTCATATGCGGGGCCTAGAGGGAGTGCATGATGAGAGGTCAAGAGAGGGAGTGTCATACGAGTTGCCAAAAGCTGGTGTCACTTGGGCGTATGAAAGTATAATTTCCGGTGTAGCGAAGAGACAGAAGGGGGGGGGGTAACGAAGAATCTCCAAATTTAAAAAAGACATTCCCGGGGGGGTATTAATGTTTATATTTGAGCCCCAATCATTTATTTGCGACACTGGAGAAAAATTTGTAAATTGTTGGAGGGGGTGTGGTCTTCTGTGTGTATTTGGGGGAAGGCGGCCCCACATCTTGAGATGTCCTCACTTTTTGTCGGCCCTGGATACATAATCCATCTTTGCGCATTTGTGATAAAGTGAAGAAGATTATTTACAATATTTGCAAGAATATGACGTAAGACAAATAAAAAAAAACATTGTCTGATTAAATTGTGTGATACAAAACATTGTCTGATTAAATTGTCTGATAAAAAACATTGTCTGATTAAATTGTCTGATAAAAACATTGTCTGATTAAATTGTCTGATAAAAAACATTGTCTGATTAAATTGTCCGATAAAAACATTGTCTGATTAAATTGTCTGATAAAAAACATTGTCTGATTAAATTGTCTGATAAAAACATTGTCTGATTAAATTGTCTGATAAAAACATTGTCTGATTAAATTGTCTGATAAAAAACATTGTCTGATTAAATTGTCTGATAAAAAACATTGTCTGAGACAAAACCTTGTTTTTAATGCGTTGATTTCACAGAGTCAGTTCTGTCCACTGACCTGGTCAGTCACTGCATACAATACATGGCATTCCTCGTTGACCAGCGGCCGTCATACCTGTCAGTGGGCACTGGGGAAAATGTCTCATTCACTGTCACAGCTGGGGACAAAGTGACACATCATCGCACAACATTTTTTTATACACCGGTGAGTCCATGCGAACTAGACCGTGAATTGGGGGGGGGGGGGTGGACACAATTTTTCCCACTGTGGCGCCTTATCGGTTCGGGCGACAGCGGTTAACAACATGGTGGAACTCCAGAAAACAATCAAAAAAAAAAGGAAAATTCACAAAGTTATCCACATGTAATTAATTCTTTTCTTGACGTCACATATCTTTTTTGATGACGATTTGTACATTTTGATTTAGTTATCTAAATATAGCAAAGGGATTTACGAGTGCTGAAATAAATATGAATTGTCTGACCTACATTTGTACCAAGCTATATGAATTGACTAATACCCCCCCCCCGGCCATCTATAGAAACCCAGATTTGGTCTCTCGGGCTTAATTATAAACGTAAATTCCAGTTATGGATAAAATTATTCAGATTGGCTGCCACCCGTTGATTCATTCACACATAGTCTGCACACATCTCCCTATGGTACGGTTGTCTGTTGTGGTGGTCTGTTGTGGTGGTCTGGTGTGGTGGTCTGGTGTGGTGGTCTGGTGTGGTGGTAGGGTGTGGTGGTCTGGTGTGGTGGAAAGGTGTGGTGGTCTGGTGTGGTGGTAAGGTGTGGTGGTAGGATGTGGTGGTCTGGTGTGGTGGTCTGGTGTGGTGGTAAGGTGTGGTGGTCTGGTGTGGTGGTAGGGTGTGGTGGTCTGGTGTGGTGGTCTTGTGTGGTGGTCTGGTGTGGTGGTCTGGTGTGGTGGCCTGTTGTGGTGGTCTGGTGTGGTGGCCTTGTGTGGTGGTCTGGTGTGGTGGTAGGGTGTGGTGGTCTGGTGTGGTGGCCTGTTGTGGTGGTCTGGTGTGGTGGCCTTGTGTGGTGGTAGGGTGTGGTGGTAGGATGTGGTGGTCTGGTGTGGTGGTCTGGTGTGGTGGTAGGGTGTGGTGGTCTGGTGTGGTGGTCTGGTGTGGTGAACTATTTATTTTGCTTCAAAACTGGGTCCATGTTATCAAAGTTTGTCAGGGGTCTCAAGCTGCAGCCCGGCACCATCATACCGCCTCCATCACACCGACCCCATCACACCGACCCCATCATACCGACCCCTTCACACCGACCCCATCATACCGACCCCATCACACCGACCCCATCACACCGGCCCCATCACACCGACCCCATCACACCGAACGCATCACACCGACCCCATCACACCGACCCCATCACACCGACCCCATCACACCGACCCCATCACACCGACCCCATCACACCGCCTCCATCACACCGACCCCTTCACACCGACCCCATCATACCGACCCCATCACACCGACCCCATCATACCGACCCCATCACACCGGCACTGATTCTCTGTATTAATCTCCCGCGTACATTTTTTCTGTCAGATACAAGATAAACTCATTTTGATTGAAAGCAACTCAAGCCTGCAAGTCATGCTGGTCGTTCATCGAAACCAAAAGCCCCAATTGTTGTGTATCATCATACCCAGCCAACTGTTTGAAACAGAATACATTTGGACGTACGGTTTTTACTCCAGTAGTTTTATCGATATACCAGCTGCAAAGATTTATTGAACGTTATACCATGCTTGTTTGAAATAATTAAATATAATGAAATCAATTAATTTGTATATTGATTGGCACAGATTAGATATAGCAGGTACTGGTCAAACGAATACAAGGGTCCACAGTTATGGTAGCACTGGGGGGGGGGGCAAGGGTATCGGGACCACCTTGTTCATTATTCATTACAATACATTCTTTTGATTGTTTGTTGACATGGCCCCACCAACACTAAGGTCTGTCACGGGGCCCACAGTGATTTTAAAACTGCTCTTTTGATTTTTATGTGATAAATGAGAAAAAAAGAGATAAACCACTTAATGCAACTTTTCACAATCCACACTCTGAGAACTACTGCAATAGATGCTTTGCTTAATTTAGTCGATGCATTACATAGATAATAAGTTCATTCAATCGATGCTCTGCATGAATCGATGTATACAATTGTTGTATGCACCTATCCATTAAACCAATACACGTAATTGGTGTATCCAAACATTGAGCGTAATTGGTGCATCCAACCAATAAACGTAATTGGTGCATCCAACCATTGAACGTAATTGGTGCATCCAACCAATAAACGTAATTGGTGCATCCAACCATTGAACGTAATTGGTGCATCCAACCAATAAACGTAATTGGTGCATCCAACCATTGAACGTAATTGGTGCATCCAACCATTGAACGTAATCGGTGCATCCAACCAATAAACGTAATCGGTGCATCCAACCAATAAACGTAATTGGTGCATCCAACCATTGAACGTAATTGGTGCATCCAACCATTGAACGTAATTGGTGCATCCAACCAATAAACGTAATTGGTGCATCCAACCATTGAACGTAATTGGTGCATGTTATATGTTAGTTTATGTAATTGATACGGTTGTGTTTGTTTGAAGTTCGAATCGTGAAAACAATCACTTACTTGGCTCTGCATCAATCATTGAATGATTAGCTTGTATAATCGCGTAAAATACCACGTTATTTCTAAATTGAATGTGGTTATTAAACCAGATCTTTGTTCCATTATATTTCAGTGATTAAAACTTACGGAATTATTTCTAGTACAACGAAATTGAACTACTGGCATATCATAGATAAGATTGAAACCATTCTGTATCAATGTCATTTAAATGATTTAATTTCTTGGGTGTTTTTTATTCATGCAATAGACTACCCAGAGGTGAAACTCAACATGTTGTTTTTGTGGCTCAAATTTTAATGGACCGTAATGACCTGATGTTGAATGGCGCCGCCATTAATAGGTAATTATTGTCACATTAATTGTTGTAAATACGGCCTTGAATAATGTAAGCTGTCTCACAAATACATTTATTGTTGTTAATACAGCATTGAATAATGTAAGCTCTGTCTCACAAATACATTTAGTGTTGAGTTTAGTATGGCTTCCACGTAATCAATTAGTTTTTCATTACTTCATATTATGTTTTAGTTTTGTTACTAATTATTGTCAAATAGACTCAGGACATGATAGCAAGGAGAAATTGAATCAGTTATGTCCCTAGCAGGATGAAAAGTTGAACTGTGACAATTGGTACATCTTAAAATAACACTATTGGGACATGTTATACTAACACTATTGGGACATGTTATACTAACACTATTGGGACATGTTATACTAACACTATTGGGACATTAATTTTGATTTCTGTCTTCAAATTGACCCACTTTGGAGATCAAGTCATTTTTAACAAATGAAGACAATAAATGACTTGATAAATAGTTTCAGTAAAGACGTTCTGGAAGTTTTTACTGATATAGTCAGTGCTGTTTGGAAAATTGCCGTGCCAGGCACCAGCGATTTCGAGTCTTTGAGAATGTTCCGACTACTGAGCTCAACGAATCAGCCGTTTGGCTGCTACGTGTACGCAGCTTACGGACATCTGCCCAGTTTATCTCCGGTACATTTCGGCGATGAGTTCATTCCACCGACCACCACATCCACTTTAAAGGTAGAATTATTTCCAACCTAGTTAAATTGTTGACATTTGGCATGTAGAATTATTTCCAACTAGTTAAATTGTTAGCATTTGGCATGTAGAATTATTTCCAACCTAGTTAAATTGTTAACATTTGGCATATAGAGTTATTTCCAACCTAGTTAAATTGTTAACATTTGGTAAACAGTATCAGCAATCGAGTAGACTATTGGCACCATTGTACGAGTACTAACAATACTGTACGATTACTTCCACTAGGGTACACAAACTAGATGACTAGTTCTGTTCTAGCGATTACTAATAATAATGTAACGATTACTAAAACTATTGTGACAATTAGTGAAACTATTGTGACGATTACTACAATTTTTGTCACGATTACTAAAACTAAAGTACGATTACAAGTCTTTCTTTCGTTAACTAAAGTTGTGGGCAATGTGTTAACTTTGACAGTTTCACTGGAAAACAAAAAGTAATCGCTGCCTTTTTTTTGTATCTGGTATACAGACCAGAAGCCCGGCCAACCAGTCTGATATACAGACCAGCAGCCCGGCCAACCAGTCTGATACACAGCCAACAACAACACAGGCCCCCAAGTGTGTGGTTGTAACCATGGTTACAGGAGATGGCGTGGACAACGATTGTGATGAGGATATTGATGAGGAGCTGGTCAACAATATAGGCAAGTAGGAAGGTGTACACTACTGTACACAGCCATACACTGCTGCACGCTGCTGTACACTGCTGTACACATATATACACTGCTGTACACTGCTGTACACTGCCGTACACTGCTGCACGCTGCTGTACACTGCTGTACACAGATATACACTGCTGTACACTGCCGTACACTGCTGTACACAGATATACACTGCTATACACTGCTGTACACAGCCATACACTGCTGCACGCTGCTGTACACTGCTGTACACAGATATACACTGCTGTACACTGCCGTACACTGCTGTACACTGCTGTACACAGATATACACTGCTGTATACTGCTGTAAACTGCTATACACTGCTGTATACTGCTGTACAGTGCTGTACATAGCTATATTGCTTATACATTGCTATATACACAATACACAGCCATACAGCTATGAACTGCTAAATACTGCTATACACTGCAATATACTGTTATACACTTCGAAACACAGCCGTTCTGCCAAACACTGATATACATGGCTACAATTGACTATATACTGCCAAGCAAGGTTTAATACTATTATACACAGCAAATTGCTGCTCTATACTGCTATACACTGCTACACACTTGCGAATACTTGTATACTATTATAACTCTGCTTCACCCCCGCCCTTTGGTCGCAGCCCTACTAGCCCCGTAGCCAAGGGTGGGTACTGGGGGGCCGTGCCCCCCCCCCGCCCGGCCGGCAAGGTGTGGAGTGCCCCCCCCCCCCAGCTTAAAAAAGAGGAAAAAGAGGAAAAAAAAATAAAAAGTAAAGGTGCCCCCTTGCTGGTTATTGGTGCCCCCTGCTGGGTATTGGTGCCCCATCTTGTTGACTATTACTCGCTACGTTACTCATTTACACATACCATCTTGTTGACTGGAACTTTTATTTTATTCAGATGATGATGGAGATGGTCAAGTAGATGAAGACGCCACACATAATACCCAGAACGGTAAAGGTTCAATTCTCTCATAGTAAAAGTCAAATAGCATGTTTTTATAGTTGGGATACGTTTGTACAAACACAGATGATTAAACTCACCCACTAGCACACGCAATTAGACAAAAGTATTGACTCACACACTTCCACAAACAGGCACAAACACACACTCGGACCTAAAGATACACACTCTGACATCAACAGACACACATAGACACAGCTCAACAGACACATTCACTCACACCAACACAGACACACACACAAACAGACATAGACACACACACTAAAACACACACAGCCACAAACATTTACATACTCACAATAAGTCACAAACACAATCATAAACGTAAAATTTCCTGCCAATTTACAAAACATCTTGAGATCTCATCTTGAAATTTGAGACGATATCGTACAACACATCAGTTATACTGGTACAACACATCAGTCATACTGGTACAACACATCTGCCATACTGGTACAACACACCTTCCATACTGGTACAACATATCAGTCGGTCATACTGGTACAACACATCAGTCATACTGGTACAACACATCAGTCGGTCATACTGGTACAACACACCATTCATACTGGTACAAAATATCAGTCATACTGGTACAACACATCAGTCATACTGGTACAACACATAAGTCATACTGGTAAAAACATCAGTCATACTGGTACAACACATCATTCATACTGGTACAACACATCATTCATACTGGTACAACACATCAGTCATACTGGTACAACACATCATTCATACTGGTACACCACATTATTCATACTGGTACAACACATCAGTCATACTGATACAACACATCAGTCATACTGGTACAACACATCATTCATACTGGTACAACACATCAGTCATACTGGTACAACACATCAGTCATACTGGTACAACACATCAGTCATACTGGTACAACACATCAGTCATACTGGTACAGTACATCAGTCATACTGCTACAACATATCAGTCATACTGATACAACACATCAGTCATGCTGGTACAACACATCAGTCATACTGGTACAACACATCAGTCATACTGATACAACACATCAGTCATACTGGTACAACACATCAGTCATACTGGTACAACACATCAGTCATACTGGGATTAGATCATCACTTGTAAATTATGATATATGAGATTAGATTTCTAAAATATTTCACAAAACACCATTATGTCAGTAAATAGAGTAACATTGACATGGATGTCAGGTTGTCTGCCGAGATGGTTCGGCAAGGAATGTGACAGAATCTGCAGATGTGAAAATTTTCAGTGCAATGCAAGAGACGGATCACCTGTAGAAAATGTCACATGTCAACTGGGGTACTTTGGTACTCAATGTCAGTACAGTAAGTACTTTGGTACTCAATGTCAGTACAGTAAGTGAAATGTTTCATTTCAATCATTCTTCTATATTTTTTGGTTCTTATTATGTTTTAAAAAAAATAAGATTGTTTTTCTTTTAAATGGTTGCATTATTTGCTACAAATTTGTTACAGGTTGTATATTCTTTAAGAATCTTGACTTGACATTTTATTAAGAGAAGAACACCGGGTAGCCCCTTAACATTCACTATACAGCTATTAACAAGAACTGAAAAAGAAAGTAACTTATAATACGATAGGCTTAACTTGTATACTTATAAAACATAGAAACAAAAACAGATACATTAAGTAGCCGTATAAAAGATTGACCATAGAGATATCTTGTTTCAATCTTTCTCTCTTACTACAGAAGATTGTATTACCTGGGCCAACGTTAGTCAGGTAGAAATGAAGACCAGGACGTCACGCAGGTGCTCGCGGACATTTACAGCCATCAGTCCACTGACCATTACGTTTGACCATCCAGAGGTTTTCACCTGGATACAGGTAGAGGCAGAGTCCACAGGTGAGCACTTTAATTTGTTTTGTTTACAAACAATGAAATGAAAAGACCAGTGGCATTGCACAGTAGATTCTAACAGTATAGGTCAAAAGTTCTATTTGTTTAACATAGTTCAGTGCAGATATATTTAAGCTGGTTGCATACTGTCATTTCAAAATAATGTTAGAATGTCCAACATATTAAAACTCACTTATAGAGTTTAACCTGACATCACTGTGGGATTATTTTATTTAAATTATTGGTATACAAAGGGTTTACTCTTAGACCTGGTTGTATAGTAAATACCCACTGATTACTTTAACAGTACTATTAACACATCAATATCACTATTAAACTTAAACACTACTTTATTTTTACGACTATTACTTTGATATTACAAATATCGCCATCGTGGCTGCTACAGCGATACAACAACGATAATACAGCGATAATACAACGATACAACAACGATAATACAGCGATAATACAGCGATACAACAACGATAATACAGCGATAATACAACGATAATACAACGATAATACAGCAAAAGATAATACAGCGATACAACAACGATAATACAGCGATAATACAGCGATACAACAACGATAATACAGCGATAATACAGCGATACAACAACGATAATACAGCGATAATACAGCGATACAACAACGATAATACAGCGATAATACAACGATACAACAACGATAATACAGTGATAATACAGCGATACAACAACGATAATACAGCGATAATACAACGATACAACAACGATAATACAAACCCATTACATTTGAATTATATTGTTGTTAGTGAATCTGAAGAATATAACTGTGACCTTTGGAGGTCATACCAACCTACACTGTTTCACCGGACCCTGCCCGGACAGAAGGGACATTGAAGTGGACAACAGTACGCTGATTATCATGTGTACCATTAGTTCCTATGTGTGTCAAGTTGACCTATCATTTGATGGCAATGCAACTAAAAGTCTGTGTGCCGTTTACGTCAGTGGAGGCAAGTCTGCTGTCTGTCTGTGGGAAAAGTTGTTTGTGAATTAATCTTTGACATTCATCTATCTAGTCATTCATCTATCTAGTCATTTATCTAGCTAGTCATTCATCTAGCTAGTCATTCATCTATCTAGTCATTCATCTATCTAGTCATTTATCTAGCTAGTCATTCATCTAGCTAGTCATTTATCTAGCTAGTCATTCATCTAGCTAGTCATTTATCTAGCTAGTCATTCATCTAGCTAGTCATTTATCTAGCTAGTCATTCATCTAGCTAGTCATTTATCTAGCTAGTCATTCATCTAGCTAGTCATTTATCTAGCTAGTCATTCATTTAGCTAGTCATTTATCTAGCTAGTCATTCATCTAGCTAGTCATTTATCTAGCTTGTCATTCATCTAGCTAGTCATTTATCTAGCTAGTCATTCATCTAGCTAGTCATTTATCTAGCTAGTCATTCATCTAGCTAGTCATTTATCTAGCTAGTCATTCATCTAGCTAGTCATTTATCTAGCTAGTCATTCATCTAGCTAGTCATTTATCTATCTAGTCATTTATCTAGCTAGTCATTCATCTAGCTAGTTATTTATCTATCTAGTCATTTATCTATCTAGTCATTTATCTAGCTAGTCATTCATCTAGCTAGTCATTTATCTATCTAGTCATTTATCTATCTAGTCATTATCTAGCTAGTCATTCATCTAGCTCGTCATTTATCTATATAGTCATTCATCTATCTGGTCATTCATGTATTATTTCCTTCTCTCAAACTTATCGAAATGCTCTCAATAGTTCTGGAACATAGTTTTGAGGCGAAAATAATCGACTTAGTGAGATTGTGTATATTTTGTATACATCTGTAGGTCGTAATTTGGCCGTCTGTTGAGATTGTGTATATTTTGTATACATCTGTAGGTCGTAATTGGGCCGTCTGTTGAGATTGTGTATATTTTGTATACATCTGTAGGTCGTAATTCGGCCGTCTGTTGAGATTGTGTATATTTTGTATACATCTGTAGGTCGTAATTTGGCCGTCTGTTGAGATTGTGTATATTTTGTGTACATCTGTAGGTCGTAACTTGGCCGTCTGTTGAGATTGTGTATATTTTGTATACATCTGTAGGTCGTAATTTGGCCGTACGTCAAGCCACCAACATGTCCAGTTACTACGAAGATCCAGGGGGCGCTGCACGGCGCGGCCTACTGGCCGTTGATGGAGTGACCCACGGGCAAAAATGTTCCAGGACTCAAGTCGGAGACAGAAACCCAACTTGGGAAATTTCCTTTTCTTCAACAGTCTTACTGGACAGAGTGGTCATTTATCTCGAGAGTAAGAAATTCTCTCAGTTAATGGTGGGACAGTTGATCAAAACAAAAATAGACAGGTGTGTGTGTGACAGTTATAGACAGGTGTATGTGACGGTAATAGACAGGTGTGTGTGACAGTAATAGACAGGTGTATGTGACGGTAATAAACAGGTGTGTGTGACAGTAATAGACAGGTGTGAGTGACAGTAATAGACAGGTGTGTGTGTGACAGTTATAGACAGGTGTATGTCACAGTAAAAGACAGGTGTTTGTGACAGTAATAGACAGGTGTGTGTGACAGTAATAGACAGGTGAATAACAGTAATAGACAGGTGTATGTCACAGTAATAGACAGGTGTGTGTGACAGTAATAGACAGGTTTGTGTGACAGTAATAGACAGGTGTGTGACAGTAATAGACAGGTGTGTGTGACAGTAATAGACAGGTGTATGTGACAGTAATATACAGGTGTGTATGACAGTAATAGACAGGTGTGTATGACAGTAATAGACAGGTGTGTATGACAGTAATAGACAGGTGTGTATGACAGTAATAGACAGGTGTGTGTGACAGTAATAGACAGGTGTGTGTGACAGTTATAGACAGGTGTGTGTGACAGTAATAGACATGTGTGTGTGACAGTAATAGACAGGTGTATGTGACAGTAATAGACAGGTGTATGTGACAGTTATAGACATGTGTGTGTGACAGTAATAGACAGGTGTGTGTGACAGTAATAGACAGGTGTTATGTGACAGTTATAGACAGATGTATGTGACAGTTATAGACAGGTGTATGTGACAGTAATAGACAGGTGTGTGTGACAGTAATAGACAGGTGTGTATGACAGTAATAGACAGGTGTGTGTGACAGTAATAGACAGGTGTGTGTGACAGTTATAGACAGGTGTATGTGACAGTAATAGACATGTGTGTGTGACAGTAATAGACAGGTGTATGTGACAGTAATAGACAGGTGTATGTGACAGTTATAGACATGTGTGTGTGACAGTAATAGACAGGTGTATGTGACGGTAATAGACAGGTGTGTATGACAGTAATAGACGGGTGTGTGTGACAGTAATAAACAGGTGTGTGTGACAGTTATAGACAGGTTTTTTTGTCAGTAATAGACATGTGTGTGTGACAGTAATAGACAGGTGTATGTGACAGTAATAGACAGGTGTATGTGACAGTTATAGACATGTGTGTGTGACAGTAATAGACAGGTGTGTGTGACAGTAATAGAAAGGTGTTATGTGACAGTTATAGACAGATGTATGTGACAGTTATAGATAGGTGTATGTGACAGTAATAGACAGGTGTGTGTGACAGTAATAGACAGGTGTGTGTGACAGTAATAGACAGGTGTATGTGACAGTAATAGACAGGTGTATGTGACAGTTATAGACATGTGTGTGTGACAGTAATAGACAGGTGTGTGTGACAGTAATAGACAGGTGTTATGTGACAGTTATAGACAGATGTATGTGACAGTTATAGACAGGTGTATGTGACAGTAATAGACAGGTGTGTGTGACAGTAATAGACAGGTGTGTGTGACAGTAATAGACAGGTGTGTATGACAGTAATAGACAGGTGTGTGTGACAGTAATAGACAGGTGTGTGTGTGACAGTTATAGACAGGTGTATGTCACAGTAATAGACAGGTGTGTATGACAGTAATAGACAGGTGTGTGTGACAGTAATAGACAGGTTTGTGTGACAGTAATAGACAGGTGTGTGACAGTAATAGACAGGTGTGTGTGACAGTAATAGACAGGTGTATGTCAAAGTAATAGACAGGTGTGTATGACAATAATAGACAGGTGTGTATGACAGTAATAGACAGGTGTGTATGACAGTAATAGACAGGTGTGTGTGACAGTAATAGACAGGTTTGTGTGACAGTAATAGACAGGTGTGTGACAGTAATAGACAGGTGTGTGTGACAGTAATAGACAGGTGTATGTCAAAGTAATAGACAGGTGTGTATGACAGTAATAGACAGGTGTGTATGACAGTAATAGACAGGTGTGTATGACAGTAATAGACAGGTGTGTATGACAGTAATAGACAGGTGTGTATGACAGTAATAGACAGGTGTGAGTGACAGTAATAGACATGTGTGTGTGACAGTTATAGACAGGTGTGTGTGACAGTAATAGACATGTGTGTGTGACAGTAATGGACAGGTGTATGTGACAGTAATAGACAGGTGTATTTGACAGTTATAGACATGTGTGTGACAGTAATAGACAGGTGTGTGTGACAGTAATAGACAGGTGTGTGTGACAGTAATAGACAGGTGTATGTGACAGTTATAGACAGGTGTATGTGACAGTTATAGACAGGTGTGTGTGACAGTAATAGACAGGTGTATGTCAAAGTAATAGACAGGTGTGTATGACAGTAATAGACAGGTGTGTATGACAGTAATAGACAGGTGTGTATGACAGTAATAGACAGGTGTGTGTGACAGTAATAGACAGGTGTGTGTGACAGTTATAGACAGGTGTGTGTGACAGTAATAGACATGTGTGTGTGACAGTAATAGACAGGTGTATGTGACAGTAATAGACAGGTGTATGTGACAATTATAGACATGTGTGTGACAGTAATAGACAGGTGTGTGTGACAGTAATAGACATGTGTGTGTGACAGTAATAGACAGGTGTATGTGACAGTTATAGACAGGTGTATGTGACAGTTATAGACAGGTGTGTGTGACAGTAATAGACAGGTGTGTGTGTGACAGTAATAGACAGGTGTATGTGACAGTAATAGATAGGTGTATGTGACGGTAATAGACAGGTGTGTGTGACAGTAATAGACAGGTGTGTGTGACAGTAATAGACAGGTGTATGTGACAGTTATAGACAGGTGTGTATGTGAGAGTATTTAGATCTGTGTACGGAGGCTGATTAGTTTATTGTAATTTTCTGTAACCTATTAATTTGAGGTAATTTAGCAATAAATCTAATTTAATCCTGCTTACTTTTCATTCATTTTAGCCGACAATTTCACTTTTATTGGGGTAGTTCACATTTTTATCGCGCGAAAATATTGTTTTTCAAAATATTAATTGTGGCCTTTTTAATAAATATAAATTCTGTTGTTGGCTGGAATCAGTCATGATGACTTTTTTTCCAGTAATTATTTCCCCACAGGAAACGTTCATAGTTGTGAATATTTTATGAATCTACATCTAAAGTATACGTAGCGATTACTAAAAAGTTCTTCAGCATTTAAACAAAGCGATTACTCAAACCATTGTTTGATCTCAATTTCAGGTATCGATATAGGTGTTAATTTTTCCTTGAGGTTAATGAACGAGAATAGAATTACGATAAGTAATTACAGTCAAACTATTGACCACACTGAGACTACATTGTTGGTACGAAACACTGATGGCCCAGTTAAATTTATTGAAATTTCGGTCTCCAATACCAGTGGCACGTTATCTATTTGTGAATTCGAAGGTTATGGAGGTAAGTGAAGCGCAAATTAAGACACGTTGATGATATGGTGAAATATGGAGGACATGGTGTCTTTGATTCGGTGTATTTCATCTATTGGTTTATTATATTTCATCTATTGGTTTAGTGTATTTCATCTATTGGTTTAGTGTATTTCATCTATTGGTTTAGTGTATTTCATCTATTGGTCTATTGTATTTCATCTATTGGTCTAGTGTATTTCATCTATTGGTTTAGTGTATTTCATCTATTGGTTTAGTGAATTTCATCTATTGGTTTAGTGTATTTCATCTATTGGTCTAGTGTATTTCATCTATTGGTTTATTATATTTCATCTATTGGTTTAGTGTATTTCATCTATTGGTTTATTATATTTCATCTATTGGTCTAGTGTATTTCATCTATTGGTTTAGTGTATTTCATCTATTGGTTTATTATATTTCATCTATTGGTTTAGTGTATTTCATCTATTGGTTTATTATATTTCATCTATTGGTTTAGTGTATTTCATCTATTGGTTTATTATATTTCATCTATTGGTTTAGTGTGTTTCATCTATTGGTTTATTATATTTCATCTATTGGTTTAGTGTATTTCATCTATTGGTTTATTATATTTCATCTATTGGTCTAGTGTATTTCATCTATTGGTTTAGTGTATTTCATCTGTTGGTTTAGTGTATTTCATCTATTGGTTTAGTGTATTTCATCTATTGGTTTAGTGTATTTCATCTATTGGTTTAGTGTATTTCATCTATTGGTTTAGTGTATTTCATCTATTGGTCTAGTGTATTTCATCTATTGGTTTAGTGTATTTAATCTATTGGTTTAGTGTTTTTCATCTATTGGTTTAGTGAATTTCATCTATTGGTCTAGTGTATTTCATCTATTTGTTTAGTGTATTTCATCTATTGGTCTATTATATTTCATCTATTGGTTTAGTGTATTTCATCTAATGTTTTAGTGTATTTCATCTATTTGTTTAGTGTATTTCATCTTTTGGTTTAGTGTATTTCATCTATTGTTTAGTGTATTTCATCTATTGGTTTAGTGTATTTCATCTAATGTTTTAGTGTATTTCATCTATTTGTTTAGGGTATTTCATCTATTGGTTTAGTGTATTTCATCTATTGGTTTAGTGTATTTCATCTTTTGGTTTAGTGTATTTCATGTAATGTTTTAGTGTATTTCATCTATTGTTTAGTGTATTTCATCTATTGGTTTAGTGTATTTCATCTAATGTTTTAGTGTATTTCATCTATTTGT
Source organism: Bulinus truncatus (assembly GCA_021962125.1). Lineage (NCBI taxonomy): Eukaryota > Metazoa > Mollusca > Gastropoda > Planorbidae > Bulinus > Bulinus truncatus. Next base: position 5,504,840 of record JAGDYQ010000036.1, on the reverse strand, counting down.
TTAGGGTATTTCATCTATTGGTTTAGTGTATTTTATCTATTGGTTTAGTGTATTTCATCTTTTGGTTTAGTGTATTTCATCTAATGTTTTAGTGTATTTCATCTATTGTTTAGTGTATTTCATTCTATTGGTTTAGTGTATTTCATCTATTGGTCTATTATATTTCATCTATTGGTTTAGGGTATTTCATCTATTGGTTTAGTGTATTTCATCTTTTGGTTTAGTGTATTTCATCTATTGTTTAGTGTATTTCATCTATTGGTTTAGTGTATTTCATCTAATGTTTTAGTGTATTTCATCTATTTGTTTAGTGTATTTCATTCTATTGGTTTAGTGTATTTCATCTATTGGTTTAGTGAATTTCAACTATTGGTTTAGTGAATTTCAACTATTGGTTTAGTGTATTTCATCTATCGGTTTAACACTTATACTTACACACTTTATTCTGGCTAAACAAACTGTATTGAATGTTTGATACAAATGATCATCTCTCTCCATGACCTCAACTCAAATAATTCCCCAGAGTGTGCGCCGCCCGTCTACGGCCCTGACTGCTCTGAGCTGTGCAGCGCCTCCTGCGATAGGTTCAGGTGCACCTACGAGGGTTACTGCCACCGTTGCATGAAAGGAACCAGGGGCGTATACTGTTTTGAGGGGGCCAATATTGAGGAGGAGTTCATCGACCTGACCAGCACTCAGACCACACTGACCACAACAACATCGCCTCCTCGCAGACGTCATGCACCCCCCTTGACCACCACGTGGTACTACATTTTGATTCTTATGTCCGTGCTGACCATCGCCTGCCTCGCAGGGATCACCCAACCCTGTTTCAAGAAACCCGAAAAACTATCCAATGAAATGGCTTCTTTGCAGCAGAAGACAGACGAGAAAAGTCTGGCTGCAGAAGTAACAGGTAAATAAACATCGGATAGAACAGATAATCTGAAATCTGCATTATGTTGCAGATAATACAAACTGAATATTATTTTTACAAACAATATGAAATAGGTATTATTTATTGCGAACATTACAATATACGTATGATATTTCCATATATAGCCTTCTATTTAAAATGATTTTATTAATTTATGACAGTATGAACCACCAGTTACATCAGACAATATCGATTACCTGTTAGTTACAACCAGTGTTGATTCAGTTACCATTTTTCAGTTACAGTAAGAGTTACAGTTAGCCTTTCAAATATATTTCAGTTACTATTACAGTTAGAGTAATTATTAAATTGTTTTTACAGTTACTATTACAGTTAGTAATTTTTTCAGTTACTATATCAGTTATCACTAGTAAAGACGTATGCATCAAAACATGAAAAATACCGGTATATGAACCAAATATTTTTTTACAAAACAACAGTGTTGGGTTATCTAATAAAATTTTTTGCTCACTTTCATAAAAGTACGCAATCATATGACGTATGTCAACTCTTGTTTCCCCCTTTCCCTGTCATATTTTGTAACACTTCGCCCACACGTAAGTCTTGTTTACCCTCCACTACCGTAATAAACCCCCCCCCAACTTCCCATCCCAAAAAAAAAAATACACACATATGTTCACCAATTGTATCATTCAAGGTCATACAGTAGAATTAAGAAATGCCAATCCTATTGTTTCAAGGTCACATCGCTGATGCAATTCATGTAGACGTGACAATTTCTGTGTACGGGTTTTTTTTTCCTTTTTTTTTAAATCTTGTCTGATCTGGTTATAGAATTGGGTTATTTACTGATTTTTTTTTTATGCAACTCTGTTGTGAAAAAAAAAAACAATTTATCGGCAGCCAAAAAACGGCCGGTCCGATAGTTAACCCATAGTGCCAATATCGGTCTGACTATCGGTCGCTCCCTACAAAAATCGGCCGATCCTATATTGACCGATAGTGCCAATATCGGTCCGATACCGATCCGATTATCGGTCGCTCCCTAATACATGTAATATTGTAGCGCATTTCTAGAATGTTATTTTATAGCGCATTTTTCAGTTAGTATTATTATTATTATTATTTTTTTCCTATTAGTATTACAGTTACAGTTAAAATGTTTTTTCAATTACAGTTTCAGTTAGTAGTTAACTGAAATCACTTTTTTCAGTTATTAGAGCCATTTCAGTTACAGTTACAGTTAACTGAATCAACACTGGTTACAACAAAGTATCGATATTTGTTATGATGTAACCATTATGTAATAGACAATGCAAGATGTTTATCAGTTATAATACATTTTACTGAATGCTTTGAAATGTCAATATTTCCAGAATCAACAATAACCAACCAGATTCAAGAAACGCCAGAATCTTTAGAAACCCAATGATTTGATTGACCAATCACCTTTCGTGTTTTTTTTTCGACAAATGTCTATTTTTTATTGAAGTTTTATGGATGTTATATTTCATGTAATATTCTCGTTAATGTAGCTACAATACTATGAACGGTTCAAGAGAATATATAACCATGTGATTAAACAATTAACGCTAGGAGTTCTGTATCTAGCACACAGTTGTGTTACTGAGTGTGTCTGTGACCAGGTGTTATTGTTGTGACTATAAAATACAGCCGTCAAGGATTATGATAACAAATAGTACACTCCAATAGTACATCTAGACTATTTGATAATAAAACACACATATCGCAATGAATTATGTTATTTAATACCCCCACACACACACTCATTTCTAAACGAAAACAAAAAACAACAATTAATATTTATAGATAATGCCTGTAATAAATTGAAAGATATCGAGTGTTCTTAAGATGGGATTATTTTCTATTGGCATGAAATTTTAGAGTTGTTGAAGACTGTAACTTTCTTTCTTAGTCCGAGAGAGATTTATTAATTAATTTAATAAAGTATTTATGACCCCCAACCTCTCATATTCACGAGACTGACTTTCATAGAAAGCCTCACACATTGAATATTTATTTACAAAGTTTTTAGTTCGGTTTCACTTCAGTAACCTTAAGGGGCTGTCCATTAATTACGTCAACAAATTAGGGGGGGAAGGGGGGGGGTCAGAAATTTTTTGACAATTGTTGACAAGGGGGGGGGGTCAAGAAAAGTTGACGTCAACAATGTTACTTTTTTCTTAATTTAATATACTTAGTTAATAAATAGGAAAATTAAGCAACGTTTGTAGTCCTGTGTTACACACTCACTTAACATTCAGTATTTTAATTAAACTAACTATATTCCTACTAATTTTGCCACATAAACATTTTGGAAGCCATCTTTTTTTTTTGGGGGGGGGGGGGTAATCAAATGTTGACGTAATTTTATAGGGGAGTCTCTGGAAGTTTGACAAGTTGTTGACAAGGGGGAGGGGAGGAGGTAAAAATCGCCAAAAATTTGTTGACATAAATAATGGACAGCCCCTAAGCTACAGTTCAAAGTTCACAAATGAGGTCAAATATTGATAGTGAGTCCAATATGTATAACAGAGGTGGCAAACCTGTGGTGCGCGTACCATCAATCCAGACGCGACTATAATACCACTTCCTTTAATTTTAATTGGAGTGTTGTCACCTTGGTATAAATAAGTGGTTTTTATTGGTTGAATTTAGGGCAAGCGGCCCCAAAAATAGTTGACACGATTGACCTATATTCTCTGTCTTTCAAGTAAGCGTAACACTGTCATGCCTTCGTCAACATGATGCTACTGTTGTAGTAATAATAACAAACTAACTACAACTAAAAATTGTTTTATAAATTAGTAAAGAAATGTTAGAATGTTAGATTCCTCTTCTCTTCCATTTAGTTTCGCCTTTGTATTGATTTCCTTACAATGGGGGTTTCCCTACTAGAACATCGAGGTTCATTTTGTGAGGAAACAATAAATAACCGGTTTGTTTGAAAAATCGATCACACATTGAACATTCTGATACTGTACTTGGAATATTTAAAAATATATTCGCTTTCTTCACTGGAGTACTGAAATAAATATATAAAAAGGAAACTCTGATATATTACTTTTAATGTGTAAGTTACATTTGTTCAATCTTATGGAATGACCTATGTGACTGTAATTATATCATCATTTATTTTAAATTCGACTTTTTTTTTGTTAAAATAATATAACAGTACATTATAACAGTACATTATAACAGTACATTATAACAGTACATTATAACAGTACATTATAACAGTACATTTTACTAAACAAATAAATCAATGATCCTGTAATGTATTAGTCTCAAAGGCACATAAGAAATTGGGTTCGAAGATAAAACAACTAATAATAGTATAATAATGATATAATAGTATAATAATGATATAATAGTATAATAATGATGTAATAGTATAATAATGAGACCTTGACAAGTGAATTCGGGATTTCCCGAAATGATGACCTAATGCTTTCTAAAAATAGACAAAGCTGCCTTCGTACTAAAATTATAGAAATAAATTTTGTGCTTTGAATGATTTTTTTTTTCATTGGAGATTAGCTAATGTGAATTATATTCAGCAAATGTGAATTATATTCAGCTAATGTGAATTATATTCAGCTAATGTGAATTATATTCAGCTAATTTGAAAATAAACAGCAAATATTTCATTTCACTTTGTTGAGTTCTGGAGTAATATATATATATATATACACACATTTAAGTATAAGTACGAAATTAAGAAAGATAGTACGAAGCCGAATTGAACGTGCGCGCGTGTGCTGTATCGTGCCACACCAACTTGCCTCAGTGCTGCAGAATGGCAGAGAAAATAAAATAATTTGATCATTATTGCAATGCTTCGTCTTGATTTTAACATTGAGAGAATTAATTACTGTTTAAACAAATAATCCTAAGTTATTAGCGTTGACGGGTAAAACGTAATTAGTGACGTATGAGATGTACATCAGGTAGGTGGCATATTTGGTAGGTGGTACACATTAGCACCCGAATCTTTACCTAACGGTGTTTGGTTTGGTTTGGTCAGTGTTTATGGGTAAAACGTAATTTGTAATGTATGAAATGTAGGTCAGTTCTGCACATTGGGTAAATTAGCGCCCATATCTTTACTTAATGGTGTGTTCGAAATGTTTCAAGTGTCCCGTTGGAACTCCCGACTTACCGGGCAACGCCGGGTACACTGCTAGTATATATATATATATATATATATATATATATATATATATATATATATATATATATATGTATATTATCTCAAGTAACTAGTTTGTACGACCCCATTCATTATCTCAAGTAACGAGGTTGATTGACCTCAATGCAAGATCAAATGGAGGATATCGGAGAAATAGTTTGGGTCAGACAACATGCTGACGATGAAAGGGTCAGACAACATGCTGACGATGAAAGGGTCAGACAACATGCTGACGATGAAAGGGTCAGACAACATGCTGACGATGAAAGGGTCAGACAACATGCTGACGATGAAAGGGTCAGACAACATGCTGACAATGAAAGGGTCAGACAACATGCTGACGATGAAAGGGTCAGACAACATGCTGACAATGAAAGGGTCAGACAACATGCTGACGATGAAAGGGTCAGACAACATGCTGACGATGAAGGGTCAAGAGAATGTAAGATTTTCTTTTTAAAAAAGTTTATTTCCATCAATTAGTTTTACAAAGATGAGCGTTACACATTTACTCTATCTCTCGTTCTCCATCCCTCCTTATCTCTGTCTTCAATATGTCTGTCGTTCATATATCTGTTTTCAATATGTCTGTCTTCTAAAACTAAAACTAGACTAAAACTAAAATTATTACAGAAGAAACGAAATAAAAACTGAAACTAAAATAGGACCTGGGACTAAAACAACACTAGTCAAGGTAGAACGTAAACTGTGTCAAGCTGGTGTTAGATTTGTCAATATATTGTCTAAATTATGTCAATGCGCCAATATGGAAACACTACATTTAAAAAATTGCCATAATTACAACTATTGTTAACAAATAAACATTTACAAAAATACTAATTCGAGTAGATACATTTTCATGACAATGGAAGATATATTTCGGCAATAGTATTTCTTCAAATAAGGGTTTATTTCCCTTGAATTAATAAATACAAATGGTTATCTCAATATTTCGGTTAAATCTTTTGGATGCATGTTTACTCATTATTTATTCCTTTTATAGTATCCGTAAGATGCGCTATTTGTCTCCTTTTTGTTACACAATCTGCGAATTTTTAATGTCCCCAAAAACATTTCAAATAACAATAGCAAAAAGTTTTTAAAACTAACCGATTTTCTAAAATAAATAATTTAAAAAAAAAATGTGTAATAAATTTTAATGTTTTAATGATTTTCTGATGCAAGGGACACAACTCGGTTATTACTGTCGTCTGCCTTAGTAAAACACGAGTTAAACTTCTTGAGAAGTATAATGAGAATTTTTTGGTTTACTTAATTAATTGTAAATAAAAACTGAAACTAAAATAGGACCTGGGACTAAAACAACACTACTGTCTTCCTGCTGTCTGTCTTCCTGCTGTCTGTCGTCCTGCTGTCTGTCGTCCCTTTTGCCGCGGACCGGTACAGGTCCGTGGATCAAATGGTACTGGGCCGCCCAAGAAACATTAAATTATTTCCCTTTTTATTTACCGTGGTGTGTTTCTCTCGGGTTGGTGCGACGAGAGGTTAACCGGGCGCTGGGCGACGAGAGGTTAACCGGGCGCTGGGCGACGAGAGGTTAACCGGGAGCTGGGCGACGAGAGGTTAACCGGGATCTGGGCGACGAGAGGTTAACCGGGAGCTGGGCGACGAGAGGTTAACCGGGAGCTGGGCGACGAGAGGTTAACCGGGAGCTGGGCGACGAGATGTTAACCGGGAGCTGGGCGACGAGATGTTAACCGGGAACTGGGCGACGAGATGTTAACCGGGAGCTGGGCGACGAGATGTTAACCGGGAGCTGGGCGGATGCGAGCGGCAGTGGAATCGTAAATCAAAACAATCTGAAATATAAATAATCAACGTGTCCTCCCCCCCCCACCCCCTCCCAGCAGGCCGCGGTAAAATTATCAATGGTTGACCGGTCCGCGGCGAGAAAAAGGTTGGTGACCACTGGTCTAAGCGATAACAGTCTATTGTGCGTACATCTGCACCAACAGACCACGCGTCTCTGTCACTTGGGTACAGTTCTTCTGTGTTGTCGTCTGGCACTAATTTAGGTCAACTCGTCGCAGCTATACAGTGTTCGTCTTCACACTTGTTATCCTCTGTCGGATGTCTTGATAGATCCGTTAATCACATCACACAGTTCCTTTTATTGGTAGTCCCACCCACGCTAAATCAATCGTTTTCCCGCCAAAATGGAGGGCGAAGGTCACTGCGTGGTAAGTGTGGGTGGCAAATAACATTATTTCATCACTTGTACTAGGTCGGGGGTGAACGCCCGGTTTAAAAATGTGTAGGCGTACAGAAGTCGTGATTGCATCAATCCTCTCGGGGCAGATGTGCAACGTCCCGGGCGGGGGGAAGGTCAAGCAGAGTTATAACAATATATATATATATATATATAAATATATCGTTAGCAAATAACTGTCACTATTTGATTCATTACAATTCTAGATTTGGAAGGAGAAAAGGACTGCTCAAAACTGCATAACCACTCAAGTTATATTCCATACCTTGAGTTTGACTATACAATGTTACCACCACCATTCCAAGATCCATTACTGAAACGTCTGGTTCAAAGTCTGGGCTATCTGGTCGTTAAACTCAATCTCTCAGTGGCTAGCCCCAAGCGTCCAGCTCGTTTCCCCGGAACAAAAGTTCCATACCCCAAAAAAAGTTCATGCGGTACAGGGCGAATCATCTATTCTACGCCACGGGTGGGGCGCCTAGAAAGGCGCTGCCCATGTTCACAGTGCCGCAGGGGAAACCAAGCTTATCAGAAATGGGGTGAAATTAAAGTTGTGACAGCAGCGCACGTTGTTTTCGACGATACAGAAGCTCAAAGTGCGACTTGCACTCTGCATTACAACTCAGATGTCAATCCTTTTGGTACTGTAAGACTTCAATATTTAAGAACCGAAGAAATTGATATCATCAAAGACAGAAGTGTCATTAGTTTTATAACTCATGATTATCAATTGTCTTTTCTTTTAATGAACAAAATTTACGAGTATCAAAAAGTTCATAAAGAGTCCTTCGAAAAATATCAGTTAATTTGTAATGCTAAAGAAAGCTCTGGAAAAAATTTAAAGCAGAAAGAAGATTTAGATAAAAAAGGATTTTTTGATTTGGTCAAATCAAAAAGATTGCTTAAATAGCACCGGAAATTTGAACCAGAGAGACAGCCCAGATCACAGCGAAAGTTTGAACCAGAGAGAAAGCCCAGATCACAGCGAAAGTTTGAACCTGAAAGATTGCTCAGATCAGACAGAAATCTTGGCTAATGTCGAAACTTTAAACCAGAAAGAAAGTTTAGATCAGGAAGAAAACCTAGTTCATAAAGAAATCTCCACAATTAAAAAGAACAGTGATAACAATTTGGCGATATTAATCTCCCACCCACATGGATGGCCCAAGAAAGTCTCAGTGGGTCACTACACTAGAAGAGTCCACCAGACCAACTCTACCAGTGGCATCCAGTACACTTAGTACGAGTATGTGCTGACCAGACCAACCATACCAGTGGCATCCAGTACACGTATTACGAGTATGTGCTGACCAGACCAACTATACCAGTGGCATCCAGTACACGTATTACGAGTATGTGCTGACCAGACCAACTCTACCAGCGGCATCCAGTACACGTATTACGAGTATGTGCTGACCAGACCAACTCTACCAGTGGCATCCAGTACACTTATTACGAGTATGTGCTGACCAGACCAACTATGCCAGTGGCATCCAGTACACTTATTACGAGTATGTGCTGACCAGACCAACTATACCAGTGGATCCAGTACACGTATTACGAGTATGTGCTGACCAGACCAACTATACCAGTGGCATCCAGTACACGTATTACGAGTATGTGCTGACCAGACCAACTATACCAGTGGCATCCAGTACACTTATTACGAGTATGTGCTGACCAGACCAACTATGCCAGTGGCATCCAGTACACTTATTACGAGTATGTGCTGACCTCTTGTGGCGGGAGCAGTGGGGCGCCTGTGTACATTTTAGGTAAAGAAGAAGTTTGGACCAACCACCCACACATGGGCAGCAATGCCCTCAACCAGGGCAGGAGCGGGATAGAGTGGGAGAGATTAAACACAAGTCATTAGGTAAACAGACACACATTTTTTTTTGTTACTGTAAATGCGCGTAACATTTGTTCTAAACAGTTGTAATTACAGGAACAATAGCAGTTTAAGTGTAACTCTCTCTCTCTCTCTCTCTCTCTCTCTCTATATATATATATATATATATATATATATATATATATATATATATAAAAACACATGACATATGAATGTTTTTTAAGTCTGTACCACAGTAGCACTAGCCTCCACCGATAACCTGGTGAAATATCAACTGTAAATCTAGGTCAATCCTGTAAATCTAGGTCAAGCATTATAGGGTGCCGCTTGCTAGTCACTGGCCTCTTACAACCTACGCCTGCAGGGGGCCGCACAGACCACACACATTGCTACATCATTACTGGACCATAAGGGGACTCCAATGATAGCCCCCCCCAACCCCCACAAGTGTCTGGGTAGTATCCACCCACACCCCCCACCCGCGACTGTTCTGTTCTATTTGTTACTATTTGTTATATTTGTTACTATTGATCTATTTGTTACTATTGTTATATTTGTTACTATTGTTCTATTTGTCACTATTGTTCTATTTGTTACTATTGTTATATTTGTTACTATTGTTATATTTGTTACTATAGTTCTATTAGTTACTATTGTTATATTTGTTACTATTTGTTACTATTGTTCTATTTGTTACTATTGTTCTATTTTTCACTATTTGTTACTATTGTTCTATTTGTTACTATTTGTTACTATTGTTCTATTTGTTACTATTGTTCTATTTATTACTATTTGTTACTATTTGTTACTATTGTTATATTTGTTACTATTGCTCTATTTATTACTATTTGTTACTATTGTTCTATTTGTTACTATTGTTCTATTTGTTACTATTGTTCTATTTGTTACTATTGATATGTTGTTACCCTTTTTTTATTTATTTTGCTTCAACATGAGATATTTATTTAAAAGTCATGGAATAAAGTATTTATAAAAAAATGTGACACATATAATAACACAATTTATTGCAGGCATTAAAAAAAATTCTTAAAGCTAAAAGGGGGAGATAAAAATTGTTTAAGATACACTCCCACAGCTCAAAGTGACTCAAAATAAGGAAAAAACCCAGCATTGGTTTATTTTATTCCCAGCTCATTGAAATGGACATTTCAAGTCTAGGAGTTTATGTCAGACATCTGGGTTTGATTGAAAATTTGCTTTTAGATGTTTACTTTTTTCCCCCCTAAAATTTAAAAATAAATCATATGACGTTTGAATGTATTTCTTGATTATTGAATGATTAAATAGGTTCTGACCAAAGGTGTAAATCAAAGAAACCCTACATTAATTGCCAAATCATTTTGTAAAATTTTCAACAACAAAACTGTAATTATACGTTATCAATATATTTTATTAAACTGATTTCAAAATTATCTTGGTTGTTGTTTTCTTTAAGTGTCAGCTAAAGTTTACATTAAACAACTGGGATTTTACTCCATTATTTGTTCCCTACTAGAAATAGATCCGAGTTTTGAAATATCCGTTGATCAATGCTGCCTTGGGACACAACGTGTAGCTAGTACAATAGTACATTTCAATAGTATGCCCCACACTTCTGTAATTCTCTACACGCTTGGGCGTAACTCTGGTAAAACTCGTCCAGTTCTTCCTTCATTGACACCCGCTGATCTGCTGCACGTGCTGATTGCGACTGTTGTCCCGTGGCTGGAAATGAAAAAAAAAAACAAACAAATTCTATCTAAAGAAAGCGTTTAATATACCAGCCAACATAGGGGCTTTAATAGCCAAACTAGCCAACACAGGGGATTTAATAGCCAAACTAGCCAACATAGGGGCTTTAATAGCCAAACAAGCCAACATAGGGGCTTTAATAGCCAAACTAGCCAACACAGGGGATTTAATAGCCAAACTAGCCAACACAGGGGATTTAATAGCCAAACTAGCCAACATAGGGGCTTTAATAGCCAAACTTGCCAACATAGGGGCTTTAATAGCCAAACTAGCCAACATAGGGGCTTTAAAAGCCAAACTAGCCAACACAGGGGATTTAATAGCCAAACTAGCCAACATAGGGGCTTTAATAGCAAAACTAGCCAACATAGGGGCTTTAATAGCCAAACTAGCCAACATATGGGGCTTTAATAGTCAGACAAGCCAACATAGTGGCTTTAATAGCCAAACTAGCCAACATAGGGGCTTTAATAGCCAAACTAGCCAACACAGGGGATTTAATAGCCAAACTAGCCAACATAGGGGCTTTAATAGCAAAACTTGCCAACATAGGGGCTTTAATAGCCAAACTAGCCAACATATGGGGCTTTAATAGTCATACAAGCCAACATAGGGGCTTTAATAGCCAAACTTGCCAACATAGGGGCTTTAATAGTCAAACTAGCCAACATATGGGGCTTTAATAGTCATACCAGCCAACATAGGGGCTTTTATAGTCATACTAGCCAATATAGGGGCTTTAATAGCCAAACTAGCCAACATAGGGGCTTTAATAGTCATACAAGCCAACATAGGGGCTTTAATAGCCAAACTTGCCAACATAGGGGCTTTAATAGCAAAACTAGCTCATATTATGGACTTATTATTTATTTTTGGGTCACAGTTGTGAACATTCTCTAATGATCAATTAAAAATTAAATATTTTTTGACCATTTATCCACCAAGGGACAGCCAATGTGGCACCCCAGACTTTACTGGAACTCAGGCTGTAAAAGCCATGGACGTAAGAAAAGGGGATGGCGTAACTGGCAATACAGGGGGGGGGGGGGCTGGAACCAGTTACCTTCACTTATATCGTACCCACTGCAGCCTAAGCCATTTCACCGTGTTCACCCATTGAAACTACATGCTTCCTAAATTTCAATGACTCGTAGATTGAATGGCTCGTAGATTGAATGACTCGTGGTTTGAATGACTCGTGGTTTGAATGACTCGTGGTTTGAATGACTCGTGGTTTGAATGACTCGTGGTTTGAATGACTCGTGGTTTGAATGACTCGTAGTTTGAATGACTCGTAGTTTGAATGACTCGTGGTTATAATCAAAACAATTCCATGTGTGCCTAGAATTTTGTTTTATAAAATAAAATAACAACAACAACTGGTCTTTGTTGAACACTGAGATAGTTTAGTAAACACACGTCACACTGTCACACTGTCACACTGAGATAGTTTAGTAAACAAACGTTTTGAGAAGTGGGCACTGTCACACTGTCACACTGAGATAGTTTAGTAAACACACGTTTTGAGAAGTGGGCACTGTCACACTGAGATAGTTTAGTAAACACACGTTTTGAGAAGTGGGCACTGTCACAGTGTCACACTGAGATTGTTTAGTAAACACACGTTTTGAGGAGTGGGCACTGTCACACTGTCACACTGAGGTAGTTTAGTAAACACACGTTTTGAGAAGTGGGCACTGTCACACTGTCAGTCACACTGGTACACTGTCACATTATCAGTCACTCTGTCACACTGTCACATTATCAGTCACACTGGTACACTGTCACATTATCAGTCACACTGTCACATTATCAGTCACACTGACACACTGTCACTCTGTCACACTGTCACATTATCAGTCACACTGACACACTGTCACTCTGTCACACTGTCACATTATCAGTCACACTGGTACACTGTCACATTATCAGTCACACTGTCACATTATCAGTCACACTGACACACTGTCACTCTGTCACACTGTCACATTATCAGTCACACTGATACACTGTCACTATGTCACACTGTCACATTATCAGTCACACTGATACACTGTCACTATGTCACACTGTCACATTATCAGTCACACTGACACACTGTCACATTATCAGTCACACGGACACACTGTCACATACACACTGTCACATTTACACACTGTCAGTCACACTGTCACATACACACTGTCACATTATCAATCACACTGACACACTAACACTCTGTCACACTGTCACATTTTCAGACACACTGACACACTGTCACATACACACTGTCACATTTACACACTGTCAGTCACACTGTCACACTGTCACATTATCAGTCACAATGACACACTGTCAGTCACACAGGTACACTGTCACACTGTCAGTCAAACTGTCAGTCACACTGTCAGACAGTCACATTATCAGTCACACATTCCAAGTTGTCCCGTCATATATTACCTGTGACGTCACCTGTAGGCATACAAATGTTGCTCGCCGCTTTGAAACTGTCTGAGATGTAATTGAATACATCTCTCATTACATCATCCAGCTGTGACATTTTGTTTACTGTAATTGATGAAATGTTACTATCTTTTAATGAGTCTGAATAAATCGGTACGTGAATAGAGCAGTCACAGGACAGTACATGGAAAGACATAATCATGCATACAGAGTGTACCTACAAGCATGCATTGTCGTGAGTAAGTAAACATGGTTAGTTTAGGTAAATACTTGAGTACATTCACTCTAACCGGAACACAGGTAAGCATTTATTATATTTAGTACTTACATCCATCCGTCCATCCATCTGTCCATCCATCCGTCCATCCATCCGTCCATCCATCCGTACATTCATCCACCCACACACATACACACACACACGTACATAAAAACACACATACATACAAACATACTTACATGCACACATACATACATACTTATATGCACACATAAATACATACATACATACATACATACATACATACATACATAATACATATATACATACAAACATACATACATACATACATACATACATATATACATACACACAGACATACGTACATACATACATACATACATACATACAAATATACATACATACATACATACATACGTACATACATACAAATATACATATACTTACCTGTTATAAATATCTGGTATAAGTCCTGATTTCTTTGATATTTCGCTACAATAACTCGTATTTGTATTAACTTCAACACTGTACACTTAAAACCAATATACACAGTGTAGTTGTAGCCAGAATTCAGATGTAATTCAAATTTGATCCATTCTATGGATTCAAGGTTTTAATTCTTTTTACAACAACACACAATGTTCCACTCATTAAATCAAATCAAGTATTTATCTCTATATGCAGGATACATTCATCATTAAATCCAGTCCTTGTCTTTAGCTTCATGCGCACTATCGTTGCATAATTTTTAGTCTGAACCCATTCACAAAAAACTGTTTTCTTTTTATACTGAATGATATGAATATAAAATAGTCTGACATCTTCAGTTCGTTTAGCTTTGAGTCAGCTCTATAATTTCCTTTTATCAAGTCTAAAAAAAAACTACAATAATACCGAAATAACTTTTTATTCAAGACATTCATAGGCGCAGCAGAGCGTTAATAAAACGAAGGGTTCCTGGTAAGCAACAAGGAACAACTACAAACGTTGTATTGTGGAGGGGATCACAATAATCTCAAAGTCACACTTCTGCAATGTAGACCCTACCAGACCTTCCCCCTTTCCTTCATTTGATTTTCTCTTCAATTTGAAATTACTGAAGTGTCAACAAAAATAATGACATCTGTACAACAGTGTTCTTGGAAAATATATTTGAAAAAAATTCAGAATATGCTAATTAAATTGCGAAGAATCAAAATTATATATCTAAATGACAAAACTAAATTATTCAAGTCGATTATATGATAACATTTTATTATATCCTGATTGCTCCAAAAATATTTGGATAAAAAATATTCACACATTAATGTACGACTCAATGACATTTATATCGAGAACTAGAGATTACCGGTAATCAGTAGATAGGTAAGCAGCACAGGAAAACTGTTAGCAGTTCATGACTATTTTAACATAAGACATCGATGGAGGGGGGGAGGGGTGCAGGGGGGGGGGGCGGGGCAGCCCCGTTGCGTGAAAATTTTACAGCAGAGGCCAAGCATTCTACAGCAGGGGGCCAGGCATTCTACAGCAGGGGCCAGGCATTCTACAGCAGGGGCCAGGCAATAGCAGGGGGGGCAGGTAATACATTTTACTAAGTAGAAAAAATAAGCAGAGGGGGGCCAGACAAAACGCAGGGCCTGGGGCGGGGATATGACGTATCAAGGGGGAGAGGGGCAGTTTAAGATTTATTTCGCTGAAATCTTCTTGTCACGTGATAAAACTAAAATCCTAATACAGTTCATAATTTTTTCTGCTTTGAATATAGTTTATCCGGAACAAAATAATCTCATAAGTTTAATCTTTCTTTTTACTAGGTCATTGTTCTTTTCTGAAGAAGAAGGTAAAAAAGTTTCTTTTGTAATTTATCCACTTCCCTGTATTATTATAAATAAACAAAAAGTCATATTGGGAAAGTCCAGTAAGACATTTCCAGGAATGTTCAATGATGACGTGTACAGTCATTTGTAAATATAGATTCATGACGACATCCTTGATTTATTTATTATAAACTTTTATTACAAAGAAGATATCTTTAGTATGGAACATTATAAATGGTATTTTATTTCCATAACAAATTGACGGCCATGAAACGTCATTGTTTCACCATTACAAATTGACGGCCATAAAATGTCATTGTTTCACCATTACAAATTGACGGCCATGAAATGTCATTGTTTCACCATTACAAATTGACGGCCATGAAATGTCATTGTTTCACCAGTACAAATTTGTTTATTATTATAAAACGTTTTAAAAACTTTATGAATCAATTCGGCTCAATCTCAAATTATGAATGACGGAGTTCTACAGAAAAACAAAATCTCTCATCTGTATTGATTTAAATTTTTTTTATATTCCCATAAATCCCCCCTCCTCCTGACCTCTTTTTGACGTCTGCTGTTTGACCCCTATTCACCGTGTCTCTTCATTCTTTTGTCCTGCGGTCAGCTGATCTGTAACGTTATGTCTGGTCCAGATGTGTGTGTGTGGGGGGGGGGGGAGCGTGGCGGGATGTCATTTAGGCCAGGCTTGTGTTCACGTCTGAAGTTAACCATCGCTTTCATTAAGGTGACCTTTCGGTGTAGCTGCTGTCATTAAGGTGACCTTTGTCATCTCACACCGGGGAACATCTTGTCCAGCGGTGTGAACTGGAAGATCGTTGGACTTTAACTGCTAAGTACCAGCCCCGTAGCCAAGGGGGGGACTGGGGGGCCGCGCCCCCCCGCTAGGTGTGGAGTGCCCCCCGCTTAAAAAAGAAGAGGAAAAAATAAAGAAAAAGTAACTAAATTGAGAAGGCGCCCCCTTGCTGGGTATTGGTGCCCCCCCTGCTTACTTTGACCTGGCTACGGGCCTGCTAAGTACTATGATGACTCACACTTTTGTGTCTGTGTGTGTGTTTGACTGTGTGTGCAGGGCGTAATGAAGAATAATGTGGGTTCAACTTTCCGCTAAATAGTTTACAATAATCCATTCAGTCGGCTAAATTTTCTAAATGACCCAGAGTCATCTCCCTAACGACCCCAGAGTCATCCCCCTAACGACCCAGAGTCATCTCCCTTTCAATCCGTTGTACTGGGGCCTACGTCACTATACACTTAAATATACCAAATGTAAAATACCGATTAGCAGGGTGTGTGTGTGTGTATGACTTGTACGAATGTGTGTGTGTCCGTGTGTGAGTGTGTTTGTGTGAGTGTGTATGACTTGTATAAATGGGTGTGTGTGTGTGTCTGTCTGTGTGTGTGTGTGTATGACTTGTATGAATGTGTGTGTGTCTGTGTGTGAGTGTGTTTGTGTGAGTATGTGTGTGTCTGTATGTGTGTGTATTCATTTCAACTTTGGAAGCTTATTGTATTCACAATAAACTAGAAAAGAACAATTGATGTTATAAAATTTTTTTCATTTCCTAGAATATTTTTATTTTTTCTAAAAGGCGAAACAAATTATCTACGTTAAAATTAATTTTCTTTACAATAATAAACTTTGCTGGGTTGGTGCAGTATTAGAATATGATCTCATTTTTGTAAATCTTTTTCTAAAAAAAAAGAACAACATTAACATTAACAACTTAGTAACTGTTTACCTGAACTTAACATAAACAACCTTGTAGCTGAATACATCAGTGGTGTAGAACCTGTGGCGTGTGTGTCACAGTCGGCACACAGACCCTCATCAGTCGGCACGCGACTAAAATATTACTTCCTTTAATTTTAATTGGAATGTTTAAGGTCGAATTCTTGACACCGGCCCCAAAAAGGTTCACAACCATTGGTATACATGATACTAACATAAACAACTTGACAACAAATAGGCTACATGATACTAACATCAACAACTTGACAACAAATACATGATACTAACATCAACAACTTGACAACAAATACATGATACTAACATCAACAACTTGACAACAAATACATGATACTAACATCAACAACTTGACAACAAATACATGATACTAACATCAACAACTTGACAACAAATACATGATACTAACATCAACAACTTGACAACAAATACATGATACTAACATTAAAGATAACATGAACAACATTTTAAAATGCATAATAATCCTAGTAACCCAATACCCATAACAACAGGATATCAGATGCAGTTACGTGATTGTTGTCCAGTCATACATGATTGTAACTTCAACATCAATACATTACAGCATAGGCAGGCAGAAAAATCACTTTTTGATATTGTTACATGTGTGAATTAATTTAGATATTGTTACATGTGTGAATTAATCTCAATGGACGATAAACTTTTGCAACTAAATTCAGACCTTGAAATAGGTAAAAACTCACGATTTTATATTGTACAGCCTTTACAATGAGGAATTATTTTACTATGTATATTTTACTAGTATGTAAATATAAACCGTGATTTTTTTTTCTTGTGCTCTATCGTTCTCCATCATGTTTTGACATTTTAAAATGATTTGTGTATGTGGGATGAGGTCTATTAAAGATTGGTCAGACCAATGGTCGAATCACCAACAGACCAACAGCTGTCACTGTCACCTTCACGCGACCACTTGCCTGTTGGTTTGCTTGGTAGCGTGCTGGACGCAAATTCTCGGGATCGCATCCTACGATACCGCTTCACCCCGTGTAGTGTCTGCCCGGGCGAACTCGACTTGTTGGCGAACAAAGGATCGACCGACTTGGTAGTTGTTTCTGAAGAATCCTCCGATGAGAAGGAGATTTGATCAATTGACAAGATACCTCGTGGCAGTTTCTGAAATCTTTACACACAAGAAATGATGACGTCAATACCTTAAAAAAGCATTCATGTACAGGTGTTAAAATGGCTACATGCATGATTGATGTCTAATCATACAGGATTTATTAAAGTAAAACAGGATAAATGTCCAGACAAACCCTTTTAGTGTCCAGTCATACATGATTGATGTCCAGTCATACATGATTAATGTCCAGTCATACATGGTTAATGTCCAGTCATACATGATTGTTGTCCAGTCATACATGATTGATGCCATGTTTTTAGTCCCTCACCCACTTTTACTGACTTGAGTTTGTATGTTTGTTTGTAGTTTGTGTGGTGTCTGGTATGTAAGTTTGTAGTTTGTGTGGTGTCTGGTATGTGAGTTTGTAGTTTGTGTGGTGTCTGGTATGTGAGTTTGTAGTTTGTGTGGTGTCTGGTATGTGAGTTTGTAGTTTGTGTGGTGTCTTGTATGTGAGTTTGTCGTTTGTGTGGTATCTGGTATGTGAGTTTGTAGTTTGTGTGGTGTCTGGTATGTGAGTTTGTAGTTTGTGTGGTGTCTGGTATGTGAGTTTGTAGTTTGTGTGGTATCTGGTATGTGAGTTTGTAGTTTGTGTGGTGTCTGGTATGTGAGTTTGTAGTTTGTGTGGTGTCTGGTATGTGCGTTTGTAGTTTGTGTGGTGTCTGGTATGCAAGTTACCCTGAGTCACTTAGAGTCTTTAAACTGGACTGACTCCATTTGAAATTTTCTGACTCCATTTGAGACTTGAGACCACGTCTGAAACAAATAGAACATGAGATGTGTAGGCTCTAGACATTGAAGCTCGGTGAGTTATGTGTGTGTGTGTGTTTGTGTGTGTGTGTTGTGGGGCGGGGTGCATTAAATTTGACTTAGAACATTAAAAAAAAGCAACTTTTCATTTTTCTATTTGCCCACAAAATTGTGTAACAACAGACCAACACTTTCAATGTAATAACCTAGTGACCCACTTACTGTTTAGGCCAAGGTGAGTCATACAGGCGCTCAGTGTCTTCTTGTGTCTTCCATCTGTCAGAGGCGTCACCAACATACGATGGGTTTAGGTTAGTGCTGTGAACATGGGAACCAAAAATAAAACTGAAATTGTGTGTTGCTAAATTCCTTTTAAAACTTAATCCATTTGTATCTTAAAGAATCTGTTTTGTTTTTATCTATTTGACGGGCGTGCTAAAGGTAAGTAATCTAATTTATTTTAGTTTCTAATGCCATCTGGTAGTTATCGTTCTTATCATTTGAGAAAGTAAACTTATTATATATATATATATAAAAGAAAACAACTATTTGCTTTGTTATGTTCTACTGTGTTGTTATCATCCAGGAAGTATCTTGATTGTGTGTATGAATGTGTTTGTGTGCGAGTTCGCACGTGTGTTTGTTTTTCAATGTGTATGTATTTGTTTAATTGCGAGTCTTTTATGGTGTTTTATCTGAATGTGACGTATGTGTACGTGTGTGACGTATGTGAAGGTCTGTACGGCTGTGCAGGTGTGTGACGTGTGTGCAGGTGTGTGACGTGTATGTGTGTGACGTATTTGCAGGTGTGTGACGTGTGTATGTGTGTGACGTGTGTGACGTGTGTGTATGTGTGTGACGTGTGTGACGTGTGTGTATGTGTGTGTGACGTGTATGCAGGTGTGTAGTGTGTGTATGTGTGTGACGTGAGTGTACTTGTTATTGTTTATTTTACCTGAAAACGTTTTGTCTCGAGCGGTTAGGGGTGGACTCACTGGACGAAGGTTGTGTGTACAGCCGATCTCCGATATGGTAGGGGTCAACTTCTTTAACGTGACCTGATTCTGAGCCGTCTGACCCCTGCTGCCTGACCCCATCGGGAGAAAGTCTCAATGTTAAAACAGAATTATAGTGGACATAAGTCAGCTAGCTATTTTTACTTTGTACCTCCAAAGTTATCGGATGAAATTAAAAGCGCCCTACCAAGAATAGTCTGTTAGTGGTGTAACGAGTCACTAAATATAATTAGTGGCGTAACGAGTCAATAAATATAATTAGTGGCGTAACGAGTCACTAAATATAATTAGTGGCGTAACGAGTCAATAAATATAATTAGTGGCGTAACGAGTCACTAAATATAATTAGTGGCGTAACGAGTCAATAAATATAATTAGTGGCGTAACGAGTCAATAAATATAATTAGTGGCGTAACGAGTCAATAAATATAATTAGTGGCGTAACGAGTCAATAAATATAATTAGTGGCATAACGAGTCACTAAATATAATTAGTGGCGTAACGAGTCAATAAATATAATTAGTGGTGTAACGAGTCACTAAATATAATTAGTGGCGTAACGAGTCAATAAATATAATTAGTGGCGTAACGAGTCAATAAATATAATTAGTGGCGTAACGAGTCAATAAATAATAGCTCTCATCTTTACTGAAACTTTATATTAAAAAATAAATAGTATTGTCTGTGATGAGAAATGAATGAAGTATGTTAGATAAACTGTACGACGTATTGTAATTATGTAGATAATTCCAAGACGACAACACAAAGATCTATGTTCTACATAGAGTATAAGAGACAATTCTAATGAAACACTAAGATCTATGTTCTACATAGAGTATAAAAGACAATTCTAATGAAACACAAAGATCTATGTTCTACATAGAGTATAAAAGACAATCCTAATGAAACACAAAGATCTATGTTCTACATAGAGTATAAAAGACAATTCTAATGAAACACAAAGATCTATGTTCTACATAGAGTATAAGAGACAATTCTAATGAAACACTAAGATCACGATATTCTAACATGATCGCAACATAACTAGATATTTAGTTCACCACAACACAAATCAAGAAAACAACATCAGGGCAAGATGCTACTGACCTGGATGACCTTTGCCTGCCTTCTTTCAACAAAGAGCAATAGATGACACTGAGGACCACTACCATCAGCCCGACCACGCCCCCGCCCACAGCGAAAAATAATTTGTAAGACGACAATTCAAATGTTTCTGAAAAATAATTTGTAAGATGACAATTCAAATGTTTCTGAAAAATAATTTGTAAGACGACAATTCAAATGTTTCTGAAAAATAATTTGTAAGACGACAATTCAAATGTTTCTGAAAAATAATTTGTAAGACAATTCAAATGTTTCTGAAAAATAATTTGTAAGACAACAATTCAAATGTTTCTGAAAAATAATTTGTAAGACGGCAATTCAAATGTTTCTGAAAAGTATTTGTGGTAAACGAAGTAAAAGAAAACATGAAATGACGGGTGATAGTCAATGATAGTCCGTCAATGATAGTCAGTCAGTGATAGTCAGTCACTTTTAGTCAGTCAGTGATAGTCATTGATAGTCGGTCAGTGATAGTCAGTCAGTGATAGTCAGTCAGTGATAGTCAGTGATAGTCAGTCACTTATAGTCAGTCAGTGATAGTCGTTCAGTGATAGTCAGTGATGGTGATAGTCGGTGTGATAGTCGGTCAGTGATAGTCAGTCAGTAATAGTCAGTCAGTGATAGTCAGTGATGGTCAGTGATAGTCAGACAGCGATAGTCGGTCAGTGATAGTCAGTGATTTTCAGTGATGGCCAGTGAAAGTCAGTCAGTGATAGTCAATGATAGTCGGTCAGTGATAGTCAGTTAGTGATAGTCAATGATAGTCAGTCAGTGTAGCCAGTGATAGTCGGTCAGTGATAGTCAGAGATAGTTAGTCAGTGACTGTCAATGATGGTCATTCAGTGAAAGTCAGAGATAGTCGGTGATGATCAGTGATAGTCTATGATAGATACTCAGTGATAGTCATTGATAGTTGTCATTCTCAATGAATTGTCTTTCTGATGACATCACAAATTACTATCAAATCTGACGATAATAAACATGGTGCGCCCCCCCCCCCAAACATTAGAAAGTCTGTACATGTATTTATAAATGGCTGCTAAGGGTGAGTCCATTTATTACGTATCGCCTTAAGGGGGGGTGTGGTCGGCCGAGTTGTGATACAAGCAATATGATAAAGAATGGTTTAAAAACATTGAGCAGGTGGGGGGAGGGGGTAACAAATCAAGAAAAACATAATTACGCAATAAGTAACTGGCCTAAAAGGATTATGCAATAAGTAACTGGCCTAAAAGGATTATGCAATAAGTAACTGGCCTAAAAGGATTACGTAATATATAACTGGCCTAAAAAGGATTACGTAATAAGTGGTGAGTGTGGTCAATATTTTACAGTCTATCCATTTGATTCCGAGCAAACTGTGTTTGTGAAGTAAGTCAATGTGGCGAGAAAAAACAATTGGTCATCGGCAGTACTGACCACTACACTGGGGCAAGGTTGAGTTCCATTGCCCACTGTTCTGACACAACAAATAGGTGGCTTCACTGCCCAGGTCAGTGGACGGACACTGGACACGGACCACCGTGCCGGCACTGCGCTGGGTGCTGTTGAATAGGTAGTTGTGGCGTTTGTCACTTGTAGGGTCATTGGTGACGTCATGCAGATCTGGACAGGATGACGCTGCCGAACAGAGGGACCGGGGGCGGGGAAGATGATTATTAGATACACACAGACAGACAATCAGTCAGACGAATAGATATGATGTATGTAATGTATGTAGATAAACACGGAGGAGATACATGTGCTTGATGGATGTTTGGGTAGATAGATTGATAGGTGGATGGATGGATTGATGGATGGGTGGATGGATTGATGGATGGGTGGATGGATGGATTGATGGGTGGATGGATTGATGGATGGGTGGATGGATTGATGGATGGGTGGATGGATTGATGGATGGGTGGATGGATTGATGGATGGGTGGATGGATTGATGGATGGGTGGATGGATTGATGGGTGGATGGATTGATGGATGGGTGAATGGATTGATGGATGGGTGGATGGATTGATGGATGGGTGGATGGATTGATGGATGGATGGATTGATGGATGGGTGGATGGATTGATGGATGGGTGGGTGGATTGATGGATGGGTGGATGGATTGATGGATGGGTGGATGGATGAATGGGTGGATGTTAAGTGTATTTTTCAAGAACATAAATAAAAATAAATCAGGAGTGATTCACGATGGTTAGTTATTGTGTAGATATTTAGTGATGATTTTCTTTGCTATGAATTGAAAATCATTTTTACACCTACAATAATTCTGAACAAAAGTAGGATACCAAACTGGCAACATATCTGAACTAATTATATCAGACACCGTTACAGGTGACTCACATTGGCTATCCCTAAACCTTCAAATCACGCCAGGTGTCCCCCATGGGCTGAGGGAAGGGGATTGTGGGGGGGGGGTAATTGATTAGGTCACGCATCTGACAGTGAAAACAACAAACTATGACTTAGGTACAAAACAATCTGGCTCACCTATTTGTATTACTGATTTATACATCTAAACTAAAGGAGAGATAATCTTCAACACCCAGACTAATGCAATCTAATATTTATTCTAATTCTTCTAATTCGGTAAATGAACCCAACATGAATCTACTAACGGGTAAAAGTAGAAAGTTTCTCAACATATTGCACAGATTTTATGTCCCAGTCATTACAGCAGGGAAAACTGATTGCACAGATTGTATAGATAGATAGATAGATAGATAGATAGATAGATAGATAGATAGATAGATAGATAGATAGATAGATAGATAGATAGATAGATAGATAGATAGATAGATAGATATAGATAGATAGATAGATAGATAGATAGATAGATAGATAGATAGATAGATAGATAGATAGATAGATAGATAGATAGATTGTATATTAGACAGACAGACTGACAGATGGACGGACGGAAGGATAGATGGACGAATAGATCAGTTAATTGAGTAATTGATAAATAGACAGATAGATAGATATAGATGAGTAGATTAATTGATTGAAAAAAAAAGATAATTAGATACATTTTTAAATGTATAAGTTAATGAAGCTGAGTGATCATTCTTGAATACAGAAAATTTACATGTTGACAACGCTTGTGTTGTTGTCCTTGTTGTGGTGGTTGTTGATGAGGCTGATATTGTATCAGTTGTCGGGGGCGATGAAGTTGTTGTGTTACTGCTCAGGCTGGTGGTGGATGATGCTGTGTTGTTGTTGCCTGTGAACACATTGGTGCTGGCCCATGTAGTGGTGACAGATGACATGGCTGCAGGTGATGTAGAATTTATCTGTGAATGAGTTCATCATATACATATATATGACATAACAGATATACATATATATCATGACAGCTATACATATATATGACATGACAGATATACATATATATATATGACATGACAGATATATATATATATATGACATGACAGATATACATATATATGACATGACAGATATACATATATTTGACATGACAGATATATATATATATATGACATGACAGATATACATATATATGACATGATAGATATACATATATATGACATGACAGATATACTTATATATGACATGACAGATATACATATATATGACATGACAGATATACATATACATATATATGACATGACAAATATACATATACATATATATGACATGACAAATATACATATATATGACATGACAGTGCTATAGATAATAAAGGAAAATGAGATCAAATATATGACATTTATGGACAATTAATTTTAAAATATAAAAGAAAAAGAAAACAACAAACACACGGACAGAAAGTATAACTTGACCACAACTTGACCTCTGGATATAGTACAGAAAGAAATTTCGTACATAAAAATACTTTATAATAATAAGTGTGATAAAGTGTGATTATAAAGAAAACGAGGAAAAAACTGGGAGACTGGTGTGAAGGAATTAAACAAAATATAATCTGTGAGCTATTGAAATACAAAGTATAATCTGTGAGCTATTGAAATACAAAATATAATCTGTGAGCTATTGAAATACAAAATATAATCTGTGAATTACTGGAGGGCTGGGATCACTCCATCATATCTAGGCTAATACAAAAAAAAAATTATCGATTACCTGCGAAAATTGTAATCCTTCAAGTTGTCACAATGATTCTGATTTATCATTACATTGTCATTTAAATGTCAAACGCTGTTTTCTGATGAAATCCCAATAAAAAAAGACTTTTTCAGCTAAATTTAAATATTTGCAGTTTCCTTTAAAAAAATAAAATGATTAAATAAAAAAAATGTAGTTTCCTTGTCCCTAGATGTATTTCTTTCGCCTAGAAGTTACTTCCCCTGTTATTGCAAGAATGAAGGGAGTGTTCCATCACCTGTCAATCACATCTCAGATGGCTAATGTGTAAGTGTGTCAACTAGGGGATATGATCTGGCCAGAATCTAATGAGCGTCTGGACTATGATATGAATTTGATTAAATAATTTGATGTCGTAAGAAATATTTAAGGCGCATATTGAACTGAAATATATAGTTAACGATGTATTCTGAAAATATTTATTGAACACATGAATCTATCAACACATATTAAAAACAGTTACCTTTTTAAATTGAATACATCAACCTAACATTTCATATCATTAAAAAGCTTCAAACATATTCCTGGGGTGTATAGCACATGATCGCTATACATTAACAATCTTTACGACAGCCACTAACTTGCCCCCACCCACCTGCATCCCTGATACATAGTACACTGACACGACAGAAATATCTGACCCATATGTGTCGGTCAACTTAACAACAACAAGAAACAATGATCCATAATTTGACCATACATTTCTCTCCCCCCCCACACCACCTCCTATCTCTCCCTCCACTCACTCAAGGTAAACATTTCCATCTTACACCACTCCCAACCCATCTCACCAATCTCCTCACAACATGCACTAAGTCAGTGCAATTGTCCCTAGCTGCTGGTCACAGCAGTCTGCCAAACAGTTTCACGTGTCACACTAATAACCACCAAAGAGAAATGACCATTTTTTTTACGACGAAAAATGTACAGCTAATTGTAAATGGGAAGTAACTGGTCAAACCATTGGGCTTAGGTCAACATTGACCAAGTATGAGCGTTGGTCTGCTTGTTCTGTTCACTCCCATCCTCACATGTTGGGTACATTTATATTAGTTCTACTGCTCTTGGTCTGTTCACTCCCATCCTCACATGTTGGGTACATTTATATTAGTTCTACTGCTCTTGGTCTGTTCACTCCCATCCTCACATGTTGGGTACATTTATATTAGTTCTACTGCTCTTGGTCTGTTCACTCCCATCCTCACATGTTGGGTACATGTATATTAGTTCTACTGCTCTTGGTCTGTTCACTCCCATCCTCACATGTTGGGTACATTTATATTAGTTCTACTGCTCTTGGTCTGTTCACTCCCATCCTCACATGTTGGGTACATTTATATTAGTTCTACTGCTCTTGGTCTGTTCACTCCCATCCTCACATGTTGGGTACATTTATATTAGTTCTACTGCTCTTGGTCTGTTCACTCCCATCCTCACATGTTGGGTACATTTATATTAGTTCTACTGCTCTTGGTCTGTTCACTCCCATCCTCACATGTTGGGTACATTTATATTAGTTCTACTGCTCTTGGTCTGTTCACTCCCATCCTCACATGTTGGGTACATTTATATTAGTTCTACTGCTCTTGGTCTGTTCACTCCCATCCTCACATTATGCCATGTTGGGTACGTTTATATTAGTTCTACTGCTCTTGGTCTGTTCACTCCCATCCTCACATTATGCCATGTTGGGTACATTTATATTAGTTCTACTGCTCTTGGTCTGTTCACTCCCATCCTCACATGTTGGGTACATTTATATTAGTTCTACTGCTCTTGGTATGTTCACTCCCATCCTCACATGTTGGGTACATTTATATTAGTTCTACTGCTCTTGGTCTGTTCACTCCCATCCTCACATTATGCCATGTCGGGTACATTTATATTAGTTCTACTGCTCTTGGTCTGTTCACTCCCATCCTCACATGTTGGGTACATTTATATTAGTTCTACTGCTCTTGGTATGTTCACTCCCATCCTCACATGTTGAGTACATTTATATTAGTTCTACTGCTCTTGGTCTGTTCACTCCCATCTTCACATGTTGGGTACATTTATATTAGTTCTACTGCTCTTGGTCTGTTCACTCCCATCCTCACATGTTGGGTACATTTATATTAGTTCTACTGCTCTTGGTCTGTTCACTCCCATCCTCACATGTTGGGTACATTTATATTAGTTCTACTGCTCTTGGTCTGTTCACTCCCATCCTCACATGTTGGGTACATTTATATTAGTTCTACTGCTCTTGGTCTGTTCACTCCCATCCTCACATGTTGGGTACATTTATATTAGTTCTACTGCTCTTGGTCTGTTCACTCCCATCCTCACATGTTGGGTACATTTATATTAGTTCTACTGCTCTTGGTCTGTTCACTCCCATCCTCACATGTTGGGTACATTTATATTAGTTCTACTGCTCTTGGTCTGTTCACTCCCATCCCTCACATGTTGGGTACATTTATATTAGTTCTATTGCTCTTGGTCTGTTCACTCCCATCCTCACATGTTGGGTACATTTATATTAGTTCTACTGCTCTTGGTCTGTTCACTCCCATCCTCACATGTTGGGTACATTTATATTAGTTCTACTGCTCTTGGTCTGTTCACTCCCATCCTCACATGTTGGGTACATTTATATTAGTTCTACTGCTCTTGGTCTGACCCTTCTGTTATATTTGAGAACCCCTATTGGCCCGCGTTAAAAAAAGTTTGCCAACCTCTGGGCATGGAAACATTAAAAAAAAAGAACTACTATAGTAAAAATCATATCTTAGGGGAAGGGTGCATTTAGTACATTGCTCCAGGGCCCAGTGGCGCAACCAGCAAAAAATGCTGGGGGGGGGGGTCCTCACATTCTGAAAAAAGACAGTTTGACAGTCTTTTTTGTAACTTTATAACGTTAATTATGTATTGATAATTTGCCCCCCCCCTTGTTGCGCCACTGCCAGGACACACTGAACCTTATTGTGTTTTCTAGGCTTACTTTGAATTAGCCCCATGTCAAATATATATCATATTTTGTATCCGATAAGACACCTTCCTTAATGTAACTTATAAGTCCCCCATTGTCCTGGTCACTACCGGCCCGAGTCCCCCATTGTCCTGGTCACTACCGGCCCGAGTCCCCCATTGTCCTGGTCACTACCGGCCCGAGTCCCCCATTATCCTGGTCACTACCGGCCCGAGTCCCCCATTGTCCTGGTCACTATCAGCTATAACTTGACATTGGCAAGACGTTTAAGCCCGAGTCCCCCATTGTCCTGGTCACTACCAGCTATAACTTGACATTGGCAAGACGTTTAAGCCCGAGTCCCCCATTGTCCTGGTCACTACCGGCCCGAGTCCCCCATTGTCCTGGTCACTACCGGCTATAACTTGACATTGGCAAGACGTTTAAACAGGGCTGCTAATAAATAAAAGACATCAGGACATGTCCTCTCATGAACTATTTCAGAGCCACCTGTCTGATACATAGTGACTGACCGACTGGTGGGCGTGTTTGACAGCCATGTAAGGAGCAAGAATTTTACACAATCTTAACTCACACCTAAAAATGTCTCATGTATATAAACAAACAACTCGTTCAATGTTAATATATTTTATTCTTTCATTTGACTTTTGTTTGTTCTATACACAAAACCACTTTTTAAAAAAATGTTCATACCACTGGTGACAAAATGTTCCATACATTATGAGTGGTGGATTTAAACTCATGTTTTTTTCTCCCAACTGTGGTTAATGGGGAGATAACTTGAACAACCAAAGTGATGTCCCCTTTGTTAGCAAAGCAATAGTTATAATTTCACAAAAACTAAGCTGTCAGCAACATTAGTTTGCAATTCATATAAAAAAAAAACATAAACTGAATACATGAGATGACTTCAAATGATATATTGCACTTTCAACCTATTCTAACAAACAAGTGAAAAAAATGAGCAAAATGTTAGCATATAAAAGTAAAAAAATAATAATTCATATGTACATGAAATATGATGCTAATAAACATACATTTACGCACAAATCCTTCATAAAAGAAAATGTGCACATTCACAAATTTAAATATACACAACATTCAACGCAAGCCTCATTTTGATTTAAAAGGCATAAGAAAATTTATAGCAAATTAATATAATAAAAACAGCAACACATAAGCAGTGAAGCAAATAATATCTGCACCAATGAAGTCAGAGAATTCCAATATCTGCACCAATGAAATCAGAGAATGTTGGCTGACAGTAGGTCAGCAACCAACATGCTGGCATTTCCATGTTAACATTTAGACATTATAGCACAAGACAGGTTAACAGATACAATTTTTACACAAGTAGATAACATACATTGTAAAAGAATTACATGTAAAGTAATAGAATTACATGTATGTAATAGAATTACATGTATGTAATAGAATTACATGTATGTAATAGTATTAAATGTATTCTGATTTTAAGCACAGGTTACAGTTTATGAAAACTTATTTTCAGTTGCAGGCAATTTTTTTTTTTTTATTTTATAAAAAATGGTGGAACCGAAAAAAAAAATTCTTATCCACCGCAACCTACAATATTTCATGAACTATTCGTCCTATGAATGTCATACAACAGTAAATGATGACAGAAATAGCTACAGTAAATGATGACAGAAATAGCTACAGTAAATGATGACAGAAATAGCTACAGTAAATTATGACAGAAATAGCTACAGTAAATGATGACAGAAATAGCTACAGTAAATGATGACAGAAATAGCTACAGTAAATCATGACAGAAATAGCTACAGTAAATCATGACAGAAATAGCTACAGTAAATTATGACAAAAGGTTACATGCTTAAACATTTTATTCAGTTTACAAAAACTTTTGAATTTCATAAAAATTAAAAATGAAATGTATCAACTGCTATTAAAAATGTTATAGCTAATCCCTTAAAATCACTTCATATTTACAGGTTTACATATTTAAAGAGCCTACAGATTACAGAGTAATGACCTAACCATTAGAAGAGTAATGACCTAACCATTAGAACAGAGTAATGATCTAACCATTAGAACAGAGTAATGACCTAACCATTAGAACAGAGTAATGACCTAACCATTAGAACAGAGTAATGATCTAACCATTAGAACAGAGTAATGACCTAGCCAATAGAACAGAGTAATGACCTAACCATTAGAACAGAGTAATGACCTAACCATTAGAACAGAGTAATGACCTAACCAATAGAACAGAGTAATGACCTAACCATTAGAACAGAGTAATGACCTAACCATTAGAACAGAGTAATGACCTAACCATTAGAACAGAGTAATGACCTAACCATTAGAACAGAGTAATGACCTAACCATCAGAACAGAGTAATGACCTAACCAATAGAACAGAGTAATGACCTAACCAATAGAGCAGAGCACTTGGCAGAAAATAAGAACCTTTCCTAGAAAAAAACGTTTCACAACTCTGACTCAATGAACATGGAACTTTTAAATTTATAAAAAAAAATATAAAAAAATTTTATGAGACGAGCCACACCAGAACTGGGACCAGCTAATACACAACCTAGATAAACTTTGTCAACACCAACTACACAGAACTCCCCATGAACATAAAATACATTAAGTTACACCATAAATTAGAAAATGAAACTTTTAAATAAAGATTTGAAGCTATACAAAATAAAAAACAACCATCTAGCAGTGAGCTGTTGAAATTCTTTCTACTAACAATTCAAGTACTAAGCCTTCTAAAAAATGTAAGTACTTCCACTACAAAATATTGCAGATTAAATTATTATTACTGAAGTCAAACATTTTCTAATCTCAATTATTCAATATTTAGGTTTCACTTTAAATGGAATAATACATCACTTTATAAGAATGTCAGACCGTAAATTTAATAGAATATAAATATAAGAATGTCAGACCGTAAATTTCATTAAGTACGAATATAATAAATAGAAAAAAGGCCAGGTTAACACAAATATAAATTTGTAGATGTTATAAAATACAGGTCAGTGCTGGTACAGACATGTACAATCTGATTCTGTACACTAAGACATTTATAAGCTCATAAATCAGTGCATGTACAATTCAAAACACCTCATTAAATGCTATAAAAAATGTATGGATCTAAAATATAAATTAGACAAAAAAAAATGTCATTTACTGAGACAATAAATAAATGCATAGATTTTAAACATGTGCCAATTAATTAAATCATAACGTAAAATATTTGACATGAAAATACACATTTGTGCTTTCAGTAAGTCCATTGTAACAACAACAAAAAAATCTCTCAAAAAACCTTGAACCATGAAGTTAGTTGCTGGGTTGTACAGACACAATGACAAGGCAGTTAAACAACAAAACAGGATCAACTCAAATCTACTCAGAAGAAGAGTTTGTCAAAAGGAAGAAGATTTTAGTACATTTGATTGATGCTACAGCAACATGAGTCTATCTAAGCTGACATTGTTCATTCAGTTTTGGCTACAGGTTAAATTTTCAAAAAACGTTAATGAAAAATGAATGATAAATAGAAGCCATTTGATTATGATTCTGAAAGGTTAGGCTAATGAATATCCATGATTGATGTTTGTGACTAAGGTAAACCACGTGGCTTGACGTCAAGATGCACAAAATTAGCATAATTTGTCAAAATGAGTATCTTTACAGATTCAGCAAAGTGGCAACATAAATAAATAACACGATGAGATAGAGCAATGCTGTTAATATCTGCCTAGATAAGTTCAGTCACCAATGTGTAGGGAGTTGAATAGGCAGAAGTGAATGTAGCTAATTCATTGACTTAATAATAATTTAAGTCACTCATTGAACAAAGTCTTAGAATGAGTTGTTCTACTAATCTTAGGGTGAAACTAAATGTACAGATATCTCAACAAATATTTCATCTTCCAAACTTTAAATCCCCCTCATTCTGCTCCCCACAACAAAAGTTCGAAAAAGATTTTTTCTGACTGAAAGAATTTGACGGGTGTTAAACTTATCTGGGCCATTAAGCAACTGATCCAAGGTAATGCTCATAATAAATTACAGGAAACATTTTGTTTGGCTTTTAGAATTTAACAGTTTACACTGGGCCATTATGCAACTGATCCAAGGTAATGCTCATAATAAATTACAGGAAATATTTTGTTTGGCTTTAAGAATTTAACAGTTTACAAAAGTGAATGAATAAATAAATTCCTGTGGTGGTCACATCCTAAACTGTAGTCACCATACAAGCTGCCAAAATGTCTCCATCACTTCTACTGTCATCTTTGCCTGTGCTGGTCACTCTCTGTCGTCTTCTAGCCAGCAACATTTCTGTTTTGGTCATGTGTTTGTCAGGGTTGGACCCCAAGCTGTCACCATCCCTGTTCTCGTGATGATCTTCTAAGCACTGCTGACCAGCAGGCGAAGAGATGGCTGACAGCAGGTCAGCAACCAACATGCTGGCATTTCCATTCGAGTTGACAGACACCGGTGGGTTGTAGTTGAAAGGTGCAACAATGGCAGATGGGCTCACTTTGTGCTCAGCTCTCAACTGACCAGACTTTGGGGTCATCGCTGTCGTTGTGCCCTGATGACAGACGAGTCTGTCCTCAACGTCTGTCATTGTTGACGGCTCAATTTTTATATTCGTACTAAAAAAGTCATACTCTTTTTTGTCTTTAGAATTTTTCTTGTCTTTGCCGCCAGATTTTTTACCCTTGTTTAAGTCTTTGTCGGCTGATTTAGATTTGCTCATTTCATTACTTTTTTTGGATTCTTTATCCTTGTGTCTGCCAGAACTAAAAAGTCTCTTCAGACCTTGAGCCACTTTGGACTTTGTTTTCCCCCCTGTTTTCTCTTCACCATTTTTGCTCTTTTTATCATGTTTTGACGGAGGTGTGTCACTCAGGCTCATGTCACTGATGATGCTACTGTCAATTAATGAGGATTTCTGTTTGAACACAAGGCTGTTGTTATTGCTGTAGTTAAATCCAACTGAATCGTTGAATGAACACATAGACTTACAAGTCTCATCAGCATTTGGAAGCTCCAAGTCTGAGATGCTGGGATCTCTCTTTTTCTTTCTGAATGTACTGGAGTCAATCTGTGTGCCAGAGTCACAGCTCTGATCAAGAGAGTCTGCAGACTCGGTTCTCACGTCCTGATGGCCGAGTAGAGAATCTTCAAAAACATTGCTCTCTAGACTCTCGTTAGCGTCTGACACTCCCTGAGACTTGTTTCTGTCCATCTCATCAAAGTCATCCTCATCATCATGATCATCATACAGTTCAAACACCTCACCCCTCCTCACACCACTCTCTGGTGACTCGTAGCTTCCTTCCTTTTTCCTGAAACTCTTGGAGATGTCAGACACCTTCTTCATCTGAGGCTGGTTACGTTTAGGGCTGTGTACTCCTCTGATCTCTGAGGAAATTTTCTCATAAGTGGCACTTTTACATATGCCCTCCGCTGTGGATTTGGACGCAGTGAGGCTGGACGCTGCTGGAAGTGTTGCTGCCTTTGTTTTGAATCCAGAAGGAGGCAAACTGCTGGGCTTAGCACTGCCGGGAGATGTGGACACTGGCAGTTTAGACAATGATGATGCAGATGATGATGGACTGTCCCGAGAAGGTGACCTTTCAAGGCTGCCATCCCTCTTCCACAGTGTGGCA
This sequence comes from Bulinus truncatus, assembly GCA_021962125.1. NCBI lineage: Eukaryota > Metazoa > Mollusca > Gastropoda > Planorbidae > Bulinus > Bulinus truncatus. Next base: position 5,470,794 of record JAGDYQ010000036.1, on the reverse strand, counting down.
ATCTTACTAGTGACCTGCTTTTTACCCACGACACCAGGTGGCGTTCGTTTATTAGAATCAGCATTTAAGGATGTGTTAGATCCATCAGATGTTCTCGTGGGGATACCTGAAGTGGATGAGTGGGAAGACCTGCGACTGTTTCCACTGTTTACTGGCGTCAGAGGCCAATTAGGGGCTTTCAAGCTATCATTGGATTTATTCACACTGCTGACCTTAGCATCACTACTCAGACTTCTGCTGAAGCCCTTCACAGTGCCCACATTGGCAGGACTGCTGATATTTTTAGTCACTGCTGCTTTCTTCTCAACAACACTAGACTGGCCAATTGTATTGCTGCTGGCTGATTGTGTAGCATTAGCAGCCTGTGTTTTCACTGCTTGACTGGTGGGAGAGACGCTGGTGAAAGCTTTATTCCCTTGGCACAAAGTAGGTAACTTGGACTGTGACTGCACTGTATTCGAACTAGTGGATGGCTTGGTAATAGTAGGAATGGAACTTGGAGACTTGTTTGGTGTTTTCAAGGCACGTTTCAAGGCGCCTGGTGCATCTTTGGAATTTCTCTGCATTTGTTTGTAGGCCACATTATCTTGTGCAGAGTCAACGATGAAATTATATGAGTCTAAGGCTTTACTCCATGCATCAGGTGCACTGTCATCGGATAGTCCATTTCCCACATCATGATTATATGGCGCCTCTGTCTTCTCTTTATTTTCTTTATTGTCTGAACTCAGAGTTTTGCTTAAAATGTTTGTCGATGAGCCACAGGTGTTTTTGTCTTTACCAAGCGATTTTGGCGGCGTAGTGGGTTTAGGAACATTATTTTTTGAAGATGCACCAGATGGGGGGGAGCTTGTACTCTTGGTGACCACAGCCTTGGTTCCACTGGAACGTCCAGCTGGTGAGTTAGCTGTCCTAGGGCTAGTCTGCTTTAAATTGGTGGACGATTTGCCAGTTGCAGGACCTGCTGACCTTGACCTCGGACTAACAGCTTTCTTCAGCACTTCCTTCTTTGAGTTAACATTGTTGATTTGGGGGTTCAGTCCTGGCTGCTTTGCTCTAGGTGAAACCTGGGCCACTATCTGCTGCTTAGGTGGAGTCTTCTTTAATACTGCTACACTGGTGTTTTTCTGTGGCAAAACACTTTTCATTCCTTGGTGGATGGCTGTACCGGCAGATGGTTTAACTTTGGCAATGGCAGACTTCCCAGGGTACAGAGGCTTTCGTCTTCCTCTGACACCTTTACCTTCATCCATCACTTCATCAGTCGCAACCTTCAAAACTGGAGCTGATGCCAAGCCGGGCTTGACGATTTTAGGGCCCCCTTTTGACTGTGACGACCCTTGGCTTTTAACCTCCGCCAGGGTTGAGGATGAAAAGTCTGACGTCTTATCAGAAGTGACTGACCAGGTGACAGAGACTTCAGAATTTGTGTCTGAGGCATAATCATTGGACACCAGGGATATAGTCTCATTCTCAATGAAGAGATCTTCATCCACCGTGCTGCCACTCATTTTTGTGGTTTGGATCTCGGACATTATCAGGTGGACATTTTCAGCCAAGAGCCGTTCTTCTTCTTCAACTGATATGTTGCCATCGTAGACCTCATCATAATCGGGATCTTCTTCATCATCTATAAAAAAATGAACCTCACTGTTTCTTTCTTCGTCAGCCTCTACCTGGTCTGCTTTTACTGTAGTGTTGCCTGCTTCACTTGCATCATAGTCATTGTCCTCATCTTTCAGGGTCTGATTGACATTTTCTTCATCAGCTGCCACCTCAACCACATTGTGGTCATTAAATATGGCGGTATCAAGGTCCACGTCATCACGAAGAGCCAGCAGCCCACCCATACTGTCATTTGAAATCTCACGAACTTTAGCGGCAAAGTCACTGAGCTCTCTGTTATTGGCTGTCTGAACCTGACTGCAGTCAACTGGACTTTTAACCTGACTGCAGTCAATTGGACTTTTAACTTGCCTATCATGCAGAACACTTTCAAATGATTCCAGAGAGCCCTGATATAGCTGCTGACCGGTGCGACTGGCCTTGGCCAATTTGTTGTTGATGTCCTTCTGGGCCTTCAGATAGTTTTCATTCTCCTGCGAGTGAGACCTAAAACTGGCTCTGACATTCTTCCCATCATCTTGGGAGTGGTGGCGCTGTCGTCTCCAGCTACAGTATCGAGACTGGCGAGATGAAGGCGTGGTCTGCAAGTCAAGGTCAAGCTCCCTTGTGTCGGAGCATGACCTGGTCATTAGATTCTCACAGCTACTGTTACCCTGGGATCCATTGTCATTTTCACTACTGCTGTGATAGCCATTGAAAATTTCTGATGTGATCTCTAGGGAGGCACTCTTCATTAGTCCATCATTCATGGACATGTTCCCAGCCTTGTGAATTAAAAATTTGCTTCTTGAGTGTCTCTTAGTTCTGTCTTCCCCTCGAGAATGTCTAGCTTTAGGCATTACAGAGTTTATGCACTGTTCAAGTAGGGCTTGCTCAGATGGGGTTGGATCACAGTCTGCCAGCTCATCGCTAAGTGAACCGCTTGATTCACTGGGCCTCATTTCTGATTTTGAAAAGGATGATTTAACATAATTTGGCTTATTTGAGGCAACGGTTTCAGACTGCTCCAGCTTATCTAAGCTTGCTATGGAGCTAAGAGAAGAATTCCTGGAGAAGCACACAGGTGTGTCTTCAACAACAAATTTGATTGGTCTGTCCACTTTGTCCCCTGCCACACTGCTGTCTTCGCTGGACTGACCAACAACATGGCGTTCTCTGGGGATGGAGGATGAGCTATCACTCTCATCCCGATCATTTGAGCGGTTACGATCTTTGTGGGGGCTGGCACTTAGCCCGCTGGCTGTTCCTCTGCCGTCATCCTCACCACCCAAGGAACTAAGGGAGTCATTTCTGGAAAATGTAACAGGCGTTCCTTCATCCCCGTACACATGTAAAGCATCATTGGATGGAGGGGAGAAAGTGATAGAATGACCTGGGAAGCTTTGAAGCCCATTGCCTTTATTGGCTGGAAACTTGTTCATCCCCTGGAGAGCTGTTACTTTCCTTGAACCACCACTCTGCTGTGATGGAAGTTTTTGTGTGGTAGAAGACTTCACCGATTTGCTTTTTCCTGAAAGACTGATGGAGCCCTCTAGTGAGTCTAATGTCAAGTCACTCAGGGTGGAGTGTTTTGATGAGCCTTCGTCACGATACACCCTGACAGAATCGGTGGGGATGAAATCATGAAATAACCCGACAACACCAACATTTGACACACGGGGAATGAATGCAGACATTTTGGAGTCACGTCCACTTTCACCATGGTCTCCTGAGCCATGCTTTCTGTTCTCACCGCCACCGTCATTTAGAGGGGGATACCTCTTGCCGTTCTTACTCTTTGGTCTGGCAGATTCAATGGCCTGTATAAGCAACAGTTCATCGCTCTCCTCACATAGGGAGCTATTATCACTCTTTGAATCATCCAGTAATGTTTTGACACACTTCTTGGGAGATGGGCTGGAGCTCTGGGTCAATACACTCAAATCACGTAGAGAAGTGGCTGCCGAGAAATTTAACGGAGTCCCTTCAGTGGCGTAGGACTTGACACTGTCCTCATGTGTGTCAACAAACTGGTTCAGATTCTGAGATTGTGGCAGAGGAGATTCACAGACATTTTTCACAGGGGTCGAGCTTTTATTGGGAGAAGTCATTTTGGCAGCTCTGTTTAGAACAGGATTCAAGTTTTTACTAGCCGAGGATTTGTAATGTGGCAGTGTCGGAGGAGGAGGATCCATGTAGGTAGAAGTAGTGCATCCTGTAGATAGGACAGCAGATCCTGAAGGCTGCTTGGATGGAGTCTTCACAGGCTCTGATTTCAAAGGTATTTTGACCTTCTGTGAACCAGTTAAAGGTCGAGGTGGCTTTGAAGAATTGTTTGTCGGTGTAACACACTGTGCCAGCAAGTTGGATTTGTTCAGTTCTGTTGAGGATGTGGATGTTTTTGGGGCTGGCGATGCTTTGGTTGGTATGCCTGACTTTTTCTTTGCACTATTTTCTAGGGTGCTCCGACGCATTTTTCTAGCCGAGGAAGATGCAGAAGGTGTTGGCATTCCAGAACTGATGCACTGGGCCAATATGTCCTCCTCTCCTTCAGAGACTTCAGACATGGAAGAATCTCTGTCCTCTTGCTTTAACAGTTCTGTGGCAGGAGACCAAGGCTTGGCTGTGCCCGCAGCAGCAGTTTTGACATTAAGTGGTGTGGAGGCAATGGGGACCACGGGTGTTTTTGAAATGATTTGGGAGCCACTTTCTTTTTCCTGGACTTTGGGTAAATTTGGCTCCTGAGCTTGAGATGTAAATTGTGGTTTTACAGCCTGAGGCTTGACCACTTGAGGCAGCTCTTTAGCTGAAATGTTGGGGATTTTGGGAGCTAGGTTTAATCCAGTATATGAACCGGTGATGTCAGGCTTTGCACTGGCAGTTTCAGTTTCATTGGCATGTTCCACCAGCGTCGGTAATGTTTTTGTCCTGTTACTCTGACTACTTTGAAGCACACTGATTGGCTGAATATTTTTCTGGAAAGTGCTAAATGTCAGGGGCAGCATTTCCTGGTCTCTATGATAAACCGAGAAATCAGTCGGTTGGTCTTCTTCAAAATCTGTAAAAGTGTGAAGCATGGGCATCTCTGCATTTCTCATGGCAAAATTGGTCGGTTTGTCTTCTTCATCAAAGGTGGGGAAGCTCATAAAAGGTTCAGATTTCAGCAAGCCAGAAGGCTTGGTAAAGTCCAGCATCTGTTTGGCTATTAAGATTGATTTAGAAGACGGCCCGAAATCTTTTAACCTTCTGGTTGGCGAGTGAGTTCTCCGTGGGCTTGAAGGCATGGACTCTGAGGGTGAGTCGGGGATATCACTGGGAGAGACAACCTCACTGGCCCGTCTGCTGTACTCACTGACAACAGAACTGTGGACTGACTGAGTGTCGAAACTGCTCAGAGACTCCGGGGAACTACTCCTACTGAACATCAATGGTGTCTCCTCTACCTGGGAACAACAAGAATTTGTTCATAAAAATCCCTTAAAGACTGTTGCATAGAGTTATGTAACTAGCTTTTTTTTTAAGGCACTAATAATACTTATTTCATGAAGCAACATTTAAAAAAGAACCCTTAAGATTGAAATATTGAATAAAGTGAAAAGCTTTTTCAAAGCAGTAATAATCTGATAAGTTTGTAATAAAATCACAAGACAATCTGATAAGTTTGTAATAAAATCACAAGATTTGACGCAGCACAATCACAAGATTTGATGCAGCACAATCACAAGATTTGATGCAGCACAATCTCAAGATTTGATGCAGCACAATCACAAGATTTGATGCAGCACAATATACATTAAATGAGACTAGCCTGGTGGTTTTCATCAAATGTAACTGTTTTTGACTCCCTGTCACTCCGAGGAATCTGATCAGTAGACGTCCGCCTGAGTTTTGAGCTGGGCTTTGCTGAAGATCCAGCAATCTGCTTATTTTCTATGACAGAGATGACCATGGCATCTGGTGTTTCGACTTCTTCAATGTTTTCAAGCTCCATCTACCAATGAAAAAAAATTTAGCCAGTTGTATTACCTTTTAATCTCTACTAGGGCTATAGACAAAGTGATCTTTTCTGTGTTCATTTAAAATAATGAGCAAGTATATAAATAATAAATATATTGGGGGGGGGGGGGGTGTCATTCACTTATCAAGTCAACACGTTTGGGGGTGGGGTGCCAAAGGGTTACACACAGTGTCAAGTAATAGCATTACTGGGTGCGTAATTAAAAAAAATCATTATGTAGTAATTGAATGGCTACTAATGATGAATAAATATAAAGATTAATGAATAGCTAAATAGATTAAATGATGAATAATTATTAATGATAAATAATTAGGTGACTAGAGATCAAACCTTATCAGCCATAGTGCCAGCTAGTCTGGATGGTCCCTCCCCTTCTCTTGCTTCACTGCTATGGAGACTGCTAAGGGAAGATACTCTGGAAAAACAAACCGGAGTGCCTTCCTCACAGTATGTCTTTGTCTGATCCATAGCCCCTAAGACATAAAACCAAGAGAACATTCTTCAATATCTAATAAAACTGCTCCATTACAAAAAAAATTAATAAATAAAAATTTAGTGTTAATTTACAAAGACTAACAAATGCTCTAGCAATAAAAACTTTAATAAAGTTGCTCAAGGCAGCCAACAATCCGTGTAATAATTTTGATAGTAAAATGTTAATGATATTATTTAAAGGATCAAAACCATTTTTTTTTTTTACAAATATTTGTTCATGGACTTTTTGTTGATATTTACATGTCATAAAATCAAAAAGCTTACAGTAAATGAATTCTTATAAACAGTTATACATAACTCAGATGTCTTCATATTTTTATTCATTGGTTCCTCAACTTAATATATATAATGGCACCTGGACTATCCAGGAATCAAAACGAATCAAATGAAACAAGCAAGTACAGCTATCACATGGCACACAGATATTACAGAGACCAATGAGTACATAAGGCCTTCTACTTCATTAGCCTCAACTCCAGCCTCAACTCATTAAGCGCTACAGGAGGCCACTGGGAGCAGCTGCTGAGGCTTTCAATTTTACCCACAGGTCACTGACATGCATAAACTAAAGGATTACAACCATTTATTTAGTCAGACAATGGGATATTAAATGTATAAACTAAAGGATTACAACCATTGGGATATTAAATGTATTAACTAAAGGATTACAACCATTTATTTAGTCAGGCAATGGGATATTAAATGTATTAACTAAAGGATTACAACCATTGGGATATTAAATGTATTAACTAAAGGATGCAACCATTTATTTAGTCAGGCAATGGGATATTAAATGTATTAACTAAAGGATTACAACCATTTATTTAGTCAGACAATGGGATATTAAATCTTAATCTAGTTGTTAAATGTATAAAACAAGGATGAAACTAAAATAACAATACCTTCGTTTGTATCAGCATGAAAGTTGATCTGATCAGCCTGAATATCTGACGTCTGAGAGCTTGCCTTTGACGACAAGGGAACTGTTGACCAAAGTTAACATGATATGATTAGTTAACAAAAATGTAAATGTAAGAATAAAAAATTTCCCACTTGTTTTTTTTTTTAAAAACATTAAGTCAAACTAAACATAGAGAATGGACCTACCGCTAGTTCTACCACTGTGGCCACATATCACAGTTGAAGCCGTCCGTCTATCTGTAGTTTGGCTGCCAGAGCTGCTAGGGGCATGGTCGCCATCACATTTTGATTTGATTAAGCTCCTGTCAGCTTCAGGCATGGTAAGAGTGCGGTCTGGGTCAACCAGGGTGACGTTCTTCGAGGTGTTGCTCTCCTCTTGACCGCTCGTGTTATTCATGTCTTCCTCTTCCTCATCCCTGTCACAATCGGCTTTTCCTGCCTGAGTCAAGTCTGTCAGTGATGTTGCAGTTGAAAGGTATGGTGTGCCTTCGGTGCAGAATGTTCTCAACTGGTCATCATTTGAGCTATTGTCTGGGCGGTCAATGGCCCGCATAGCCTCAGCATACTTACATTCCACGCAGTGCCGTTCATCTTGATACACTGGAATATCTGGTGCACTCGGGATGGCACTATCTCTGTATCTCATAGAATAGTTTATAGGCTGCTCCTGATAAACATCACCGCAAATGTCTTCAGACACTTCACTGTAGCGTAGGCTGAAGTCTGTTGGCTGGTCCACAACAGAATCCAAATCTGTTTCTGCATAGACACTGAATTGTTGCATAGGAAGATGATGAGTTTTGCTCTGGTGCGCTTTATTCTGGTGTGCAACTGGCATGGTGCCAAACATCTTCCCACCTGACGATGTGAAACTAGGCTGGCTTGGGCCTGCTGCAAGACTTGAACTATGTGGTGCCACTAAGTGACTAGATGGGAAATGGTAATCTCCATGATGTGAAGATGGATAGTGATTACCCTGAGGTGTCATGAATTGGGTTGGATGATATCCCAAGTCACTTCCAACTGAACGATGCATCTGAGGTGTGTGAAATCTGTTGTGGACATTGGGAACTGGTCGTGTTGGAGTGTGCATGGCTGGGTTTTGTATAGCAGTTGCGACATGTGCTGAAGATTTTTTCTCCTGATGGCTGTTGATTAAATAATTATGTTCCATACTGGTTCGGAAATTAGATGAATTACCCCCCCCTGGGTTTAAATGACTATAAGATGAATGAATGTTGGAGGCAGTCTTTTTAGTCCCGCTGGCATGACCATCTTGATATTTCAAACTGTAATTTACTGGTTGGTCAGAGTCTTCTTCATGGCCAGTTGACAGCCTACTGTCAAAGTCCAGGTTTGAACCATGATGGTTTCCACTCAGACCAGAGGAAGATTTGGCTAAACGTTCAAATAAAGCCTGATGATGATTTGAATAGTGCAATGACTGGGATGGTGCAGACTGAGTCAATGATAGCTGGCCATTCATAGAAGGCTCCACCCCTGCGTACAGCGCGACTTCATGCATGTATTGGACTATGCGACTGTTGGGCAAAGTCTGCCAGGGCTGACCTTGACCCGGTGGGTGGTAGCTATTGGTGGGCAAAGGACGAAGCATATGAGCTGGTGTGTTATTAACCATCGCCAGGCCATAATTCTGCTGTTTGTGGTCAGACATGGACGCTATCTGGACATTATTGGCGCGCTGAGCCTGCAACAAAGGTGGAGCTTCTTTCCTCTCTAGGCTACCTCCCTGACGCTTATTTAACAAGTGGGAGGATTTCACCAACATTGTGTGAGCTCTGGCCCGGTCATGTGATATGTCAGAGTGTGTACTACCTACGCTGTCTTGACTTCCAGCACGAGCGACCCGCTGTGGAGATAATAAACGGTTGGAAGCCACAGCATCTGTGCCATTTCTAGGCATCTGCTGGCGTCTGGTCAAATGCTTTCGGATGTCTTCATTTTGTTTCTGCTCTGCGGAAGCTCCAGCACCTTGGTTGACACTGTACACAAACCTGCGAGGTTCACTTTCAGATCTATGCCCTACATCAGTTGGTGAATCTCTGGGGCTGTCAACATTTTCACAGGTCTCTGCAAGGCTTGGGTCCAGCTCAGCTTCTAGGGCCCGCTGTTTACGAGCATGGAGGCTAGGTCGAGCTAGTCCAATATTTTTATCACTATCCACAGATTTCCCAGAAGGAACGGATGACACCAGGTTTCTCAAAGCAGCAGAGCTGCCACTGGAGATCATCTTATGCCTGGAATGAACCAAATTCTTCAACATGCTGACTGCTCCCATTTCCCTCAAAGTATTCTGGTCTTCTTCACATCTTGCAGACAAATTCCACAAAGTTCCACAGGCGTTGCTAACTATAGTCAAGCTGGTGGAGCGAAGGTGATGCAGCAGAATTTGAAGGCATCCACTCTGGCGAAGAACATGCCTGTAATCTTCTCGGATAGCGATTTGGCTAGAGACATTACGGAGTATGCCACCTCCATTTTCTACAATGGCTAATGTTTTGGCAGCACTTTTATATGTGAGAAGTCCCACAAGGAACTGAAGAGCTCCCTCCACAGCGCAGATTTCTGACTTATTCTCTGAGCAATGAGATGAAAGGTTCCACAAGGCTGATAAAATACTTTTCAATGTGGTTTCCTTTTTCACTTTCATGGCAGCACCCATCAACGTGTTCACAGCACCAATCTGAAACCATCATATGAATTTATAAATTAAGAAAAATTTCATGGCAAATCATTTAAAAAGCAGAACACAAATTGATAAATACAGGGGTACCTCTCTCAGTGTTTTCTTGCTGGCTAAATCAGCCCTCCAACTTAGGTTCCTGAGCACACTAGCAGCTGCCTGGACCAGATCTTCATTTGGAGACCGCAGCTGGTCCACCAGGGCTTCCATAGCACCTTTCATAGAACACAGCAGGGCTTTGTTCTTGCCATCCCCAAATGTCAAGTTGGTGAGTGTCATGCAGGCGTATCTGCGCACTGTTATACTGGAGAGTATAATAAGAAGTCTTAATACACAAACTGACATGCATTACAATTATGAAAAATCATTATAGTAGCATGTCATTTATTTTAGATGTGGCCTTTCATTTACCTCAGACCTGGTAGTTTTACTTACTTATAGTCGTTGGCAGGTCCAGCTACTCTGTTGTCTATCTCCAAGAGTTCTGCTATAGCTTGCAGGCCCCCTAAAGTACAAATGGCATGCCTGTAATCTTCATCAAAAGACAATTTCATCAGAGCGGCAATAGAAGCCCCTGGATGATGATCCATGTCTGAAGAGCCTGAGGAATGAACAAACAACCACATCACTAAATGAACATCTATTGAAACAACCACAACACTAAATGAACATCTATTGAAACAACCACAACACTAAATGAACATCTATTGAAACAACCACAACACTAAATGAACATCTATTGAAACAACCACAACACTAAATGAACATCTATTGAAACAACCACAACACTAAATGAACATCTATTGAAACAACCACAACACTAAATGAACATCTATTGAAACAACCACAACACTAAATGAACATCTATTGAAACAACCACAACACTAAATGAACATCTATTGAAACAACCACAACACTAAATGAACATCTATTGAAACAACCACAACACTAATATATCAACTGGGCTGATGGTCAACTTAAAGACAGATTTATAACAAAAACGCAAACATTTTAAAAAATTTTAACAGGATTATAGATGAAAAGAGACAACTAAAGAAATGGAAACAAGTGTAGAAGGGCTTTTTAAATGGAGCTACATTCACTGAAAATAATACAGATATATTATTTCACAATTTTACAGCCCGTGTACATTATCATAGATCTCAATAAACATAAATACATCAACTGACTGTTAACAACAGATTCCTCTTCATCTTCATCACTGTCTCCCCGCTGCTGGTCACAGTAAGCTCGGATATGTTCCAACAGTCTCAGAGTTCTGGCTTCATGCCTCCCTCTCTTGTCGTCATGGTGACAGTGGACAATGTTGTGGAGAGCAGCCGCAGCCCGGGCTCTGGCAGACTTACTCCCTCTGGTTTTGCCCAGCAGGCCAGAGTCTTTGTCACTGCCATGAAGAAGCTGCAGCAGCAGGGGCAGACAACCTGATGATCAGAAAGAAATCAGACAGTGTTAATGCCACACCAAACGATAGGCTGGGGAAGGGTATTGTTTCAAAACTATCCTGCCATCTACCTGACTGCCTCATGGCGATACAGCTGTCCTGGGACTGGGACATGGCAAACAGTGTCCTTGACATGTCATCTTTGTCGTGGGTCCCCAGCATGCTCAGCAGCGAGTACACCATCTCCACCTGTGTGACAGACATTACACGTTTAACTCACAATAGCACCGGATGGTCATTAAATATCATTTAACTGACAAACACTTCAAGTAGAACATCTTAAAATTAAAAAAAAAAAAAAAAAATCAATGGTGAACCTGTTCACAAACTTTATAAATAATCATTTCTCAGTTCTTAAAATGTAATGTATGATAGGTGAACAGATATTGCTAAATGAGCCAGCATTTGGTGTGTGAAAAAATTAATGTTGTCACGGCCCAATGGGTTTGTTACCCAATGCTCCACCAAATTAATTATGGAAAATGTAAAAATAGAATTGTTAAGGTAAACGCTTATTTTCTTAAAATAAAAAACAATTCTCAACTCTGCCAAAAACTATAAAAATTTTCAATGTTCTAGAAAATGAAACAAACAAACTGTTGACCACCTTAGTGCCAAGATGCTGGGGTTGGTCAGTTGTGGACCCACTGGCAGCTCCAATACTGCCACTGCTGCTGCTGCCTCCACCATTTGTGTTGGTAGAGTTGAAGCTGATGACACTAGCCAGGTCTTGGGCAGCAGGAAGTGATGCACCACTGCTGGTCATAGCTGAAGAAGAACAAAGTAATGGAAGAATTATTACTGGATACAATCTGCTTATCAAGCCCCCCCCCCCCCCCCCCCCCCCCCCCCCCCCCCCCCCCCCCCCCCCCCCCCCCCCCCCCCCCCCCCCCCCCCCCCCCCCCCCCCCCCCCCCCCCCCCCCCAAATTGGGTTTGAATAGAGGTTAATCCTCTGATGAAAGAATCATATTTGATTTAATCTTTTTTTTTTTAATCAATCAATATTAACTAAGAACATTCTCAGAAAATAAAATAAAAATTAATTAGATAAAAAAAATATTTTGATAAAAAAAAAGGGTCTGTTTTAGGAGAATCACTACTTTGTGCTTTAAGATATATAACAATCTTTGAATACAACCATGATCTAATAGGAGTATCACTTCTTTGTGCTTTAAGATATATAACAATCTTTGAATACAACCATGATCTAATAGGAGAATCACTACTTTGTGCTTTAAGATATATAACAATCTTTGAATACAACCATGATCTAATAGGAGTATCACTTCTTTGTGCTTTAAGATATATAACAATCTTTGAATACAACCATGATCTAATAGGAGAATCACTACTTTGTGCTTTAAGATATATAACAATCTTTGAATACAACCATGATCTAATAGGAGTATCACTACTTTGTGCTTTAAGATATATAACAATCTTTGAATACAACAATGATCTAAAATAAAATGACTCTGATAAAGACAATCCAATGAGCAGAAAGGAAAAAAACAACAGCCAAACAGTTCACCTTTTTCAATAGGCCAGGCTCCGTGGTACATTACAGATAGGTTAGGATTCAACGGCATTCCAGGGGCTACTCCATCGGGAATGTCTGTGAACATCACCTCCCCTGTTTGGGTGGCTAGGGAAAAACAATGGCTGCCTCTAATTGCTACCCTGTCACAAACATAGCCTCCAACCCCATCCTCCTGGTCAGGTTTGAGTTGAAATACCTGTAACATATTAGAAGGCTAATTAAATCTTCAGCATCATCTATAACATCATAATTTAATCTTCAAGCCATCTCTCATATATTTATTTGGTGTAAACATAAAGCATGAATCAACTTCCGGTTTTATTCACTAAAACAAAAACATCTAGAGTAATATTTCATTAGCAGCCATGGAAATAGCAATATTAAATTAAATTTTCTACAAAGTTTGACATCTACAGGTGATTAATTGCAACATTTTGAAAATACAACCATAAAGACAAGTGTAAAATTTAATAAGATGAAAAATACAGCTTACATAAATTAGCATATCATTTTGTTTTTTACTTTTGTTTTTTATTTCAGCTATTTTGACCAACCAATGTGGTATAATGACCAACCAATGTGGTATAATGAGCTACTGCTGCAGCTGCCTTTTGACATTTACCTCTGAACTCAGAGTGGTTGAAGTGGACACATCTTTAAATAAATGTTTCCTGTGACTCCCCATCAGAGATCCCATCTCACTCTCTATGCTTCTAATTCTCTCCAGACGTGCCTCCTGTCTTTGTTTGCTCTGCTCACCGCTGCCCAACTTCTCCTGCATGGCCCCTTGAACCTTCATAGCCTCAACATCCATCTGTCTCCTGGCATGCTCCGAGAACTACAAACAAGCAAAAAAAAATATACTGGTATTGCCAATCTGTAAAAAAATTTTTTTTTTTTTTTATGTTAACAATGTTCAGAAACAATTTCTGGAACAATTTCTTGAACAATAAACAAAAAAGAAGATAAAAGCATTAATATAAAATATTCAATTTATTTAATTTATTCAATTTATTTAATTTATTCAATTTATTTAATTTATTCAATTTATTTAATTCAAGTTATGATGTGATTGAAATTATAGAAATGAGGTCAGTGTGTTGAGTAGATGCAACATGAATCATTTTTAATATAAGAAGCTTCATATTGCCTACTGCACCATTCTCTTCATTGTGATCAATGACATTTCTCAGCCAAACTTTCACACAGCACTTACTTGATGTTCTAACTCAAAAATGTTTTTTTTTATATCAACTTAAAAAGAAATTAAACACCTTAAACAATAATTAGTGAAAAAAAGATATTATACCAAAATTATCTCAGGTTTGTTGCTAAAAACAAACAAAAAATGAAACCTGTTGCTTACTTAAGTAATAATTAAAAAATTAAGAATTACACAATGAATGTTATCTATAATCCATTATGAAAAACATATTTAAAATTTTATGAATGGAGGAATAGAAAAAGTTAAATAAAACAAACAAACAAAACTAAAACCATTTTTGCAGGTTGGACAAAAATAGACAAAAATCTCAACTCGTTAAGACTAAAAAAACAAAGAAAACTAGAATAACTATTATTATTGATATTTTTAGTTGAAATGAAATAACTGGATTTTTAAATATAAATAAGAGAAAATGGTGCCATTCTTATAAAGGATTTAAATCACATTTTAGCTTTATTATAATGTAATCAGTGTAAAACCCAAAATGGGTTTCATGGTCTATAGCAGTGCTGTCCAAACTGCAGCCTGCAACAATCTTACATGCAGCTCATGAAGTGAAAATAAATTATTGCAGTGAATTAATTTTTTTTTAAAGCTGTAACTCTTTTCTTTACCAATCAGAAAGCCAAAACTTATATTGATGAGGAATATATAAAACAATGTTTAGAAAATAATGCTTCTGATCAGCCCCATTGGCAGTTTTAGAAACTACTGAATGTTTATAATATAACTGTAGCAATGGTACTACTGAATGTTTATAATATAACTGTAGCAATGGATTCATTAGTGCCACTTACATACAAAATAAAATCAAGAGATATCTATGAAGCTGTGAAATCTACACTACATCAATTTATCATGCCAGAACACATGTACAAAAGCTTCTAATAGAGATCCAGATATGATAGTTAAAAAGGATGCACAAATGAAGCTGTCGCCCTCCAAATTTACTTTCCTTGAGATATAACGGCTACCAACAAAACTTACACACAAAAGCTTTAACTTTTGTCAAGACTGTAAATATCATTTGGGTCAGTTGTTAAAATATTGATTAGTCCAGGGAATTTTATTATAATGAATTCTGACTTCTCTGAAGTAGAGACAATAAGTGTGAAAAGTTTCATCAAGTTAACTTACATTCTCAGATTGTTGTAAACTTTCCATCTGTTGTGTTATTGATTTCAACTGATTGTAGAACTTCTTTCTCTGGTTTTCATCTCGTTCAAAATCATGAAGTAATTGCTGTCTGGAAAAGATTACCAACAATATGGTATCAATACAGAAGTTCTACTTTTTATTTAGTTTAGTAGGAAGAAAAATTAAGAAAATATTGCTTAACAAAAAAATGTTCCCATAAAACTAACCTCTCAGAATCCAGTTTTTGTACACGGTCATAGAGATCCACAGTTTCAGCACTCTCTGTCATACTGGTCTCCCCTTCTTCCAATCCACTTGCAGTGGCCTGTCCTTGGTATAAATCATCATCAAAACTATCGTCACATAAACTGGTATGGGAAGCAAAAGCCGGCTCATCTTCTGAAAATTTTTAATTAAAAACTTTAGAAACGAGCATTAAATAAATTAGCAAAAGCTTTTGTTTTAATTTGCAAGTGTGTAAGGTCAGGAATACAAACTTGATTAGGAGATCTGAAAAACTTTTAGCATACACATGTGTCAGATGTTAGTGATAATAAAAGATTGATGGTGTGTGTGTGGGGGGGGGGGGGGTAAACTATATTACTTTTTTTTTAAAATGTTCACTAATATCAAAAGTGAAAAAATAATATTTTTTTATTCCTTTTTTTGTTTTATTTTCAAACATTGCATAAGATATTGACAATCTTCAAGTTATAAGTAAAATCAATTAATCTAAAGCAATAGATACTATATGGGCACATGATAACTGTATAAGCCGATGATAATAAATAAATAGGCAGATGATAAATATATAAGCCTTATTAATCAGGACTGGAACAAATGACTTCCATCTATTCTGGAACCAAAAATCACATATTTTCTTGAAGGAAAACTGTGTACACTCCTGCAATATCAATCAAAATGATGTGCTCTGGAAATAAAGATATGGCATGCCATTGTGTCAACAATGTATTGGAACAGAAGGTGTTGCAGTCTATCAGGCCTGGCCAGGCAGACTTTCTGGACTCTTGCCATCCAGGGGATGTGATGGTAGGCTGACACCAGGGGATGTGATGGCAGGCTGACACCAGGGGATGTGATGGCAGGCTGACACCAGGGGATGTGATGGCAGGCTGACACCAGGGGATGTGATGGCAGGCTGACACCAGGGGATGTGATGGCAGGCTGACACCAGGGGATGTGATGGCAGGCTGACACCAGGGGATGTGATGGCAGGCTGACACCAGGGGATGTGATGGCAGGCTGACACCAGGGGATGTGATGGCAGGCTGACACCAGGGGATGTGATGGCAGGCTGACACCAGGGGATGTGATGGCAGGCTGACACCAGGGGATGTGATGGCAGGCTGACACCAGGGGATGTGATGGCAGGCTGACACCAGGGGATGTGATGGCAGGCTGACACCAGGGGATGTGATGGCAGTCTGACACCAGGGGATGTGACGGTAGGCTGACACCAGGGGATGTGATGGCAGGCTGACACCAGGGGATGTGATGGCAGGCTGACACCAGGGGATGTGATGGCAGTCTGACACCAGGGGATGTGACGGTAGGCTGACACCAGGGGATGTGATGGCAGGCTGACACCAGGGGATGTGATGGCAGGCTGACACCAGGGGATGTGATGGCAGGCTGACAGTGCAAGGGGTGGGTGGAGATAAAACAAGACAGGGCTAGTCATGGGAGTTGAAACAGTTAACTGTTACAATAGCAACCATCAACAGATAAATACCTGGACCGTTTCGAACCTCATCCAGTCATAGTTACAGCAAACAATAGGGAATGGTATGGCACAGTTAGTTTATAAATGTTTCTATCCAGTCATAGTTACAGCAAACAATAGGGAATGGTATGGCACAGTTAGTTTATAAATGTTTCTATCCAGTCATAGTTACAGCAAACAATAGGGAATGGTATGGTACAGTTAGTTTATAAATGCTTCTATCCAGTCATAGTTACAGCAAACAATAGGGAATGGTATGGCACAGTTAGTTTATAAATGTTTCTATCCAGTCATAGTTACAGCAAACAATAGGGAATGGTATGGCACAGTTAGTTTATAAATGTTTCTATCCAGTCATAGTTACAGCAAACAATAGGGAATGGTATGGCACAGTTAGTTTATAAATGTTTCTATCCAGTCATAGTTACAGCAAACAATAGGGAATGGTATGGCACAGTTAGTTTATAAATGTTTCTATATCTGTACAAACTTCTGGGATTATATATGTCATGGTAAAACTACTGATTTACACGTACATACATATAGAGACATATATAGTGAGCTTTAAGTAAAATATTGTTGTATAACATTGCAAGGAATTGTGTAGTGTAGATGTAAAGACCAATAACAAACCAAAAATTTCAGTAAATGACTTTTAAAACAGTAAGTTGATTGTATTTTGCACATTTTGTGGTTTTATATACGCAAGTGTGATTGTGACCATATTTTATATAGGCAAGTGTGATTGTGACCATATTTTATATAGGCAAGTGTGATTGTGACCATATTTTATATACGCAAGTGTGATTGTAACCATATTTTAAATAGGCAAGTGTGATTGTGACCATATTTTATATAGGCAAGTGTGATTGTGACCATATTTTATATACGCAACTGTGATTGTGACCATATTTTATATAGGCAAGTGTGATTGTGACCATATTTTATATAGGCAAGTGTGATTGTGACCATATTTTATATACGCAACTGTGATTGTGACCATATTTTATATAGGCAAGTGTGATTGTGACCATATTTTATATAGGCAAGTGTGATTGTGACCATATTTTATATACCAAGTGTGATTGTGACCATATTTGATATACGCAAGTGTGATTGTGACCATATTTTATATAGGCAAGTGTGATTGTGACCATATTTTATATAGGCAAGTGTGATTGTGACCATATTTTATATACGCAAGTGTGATTGTGACCATATTTTATATACGCAAGTGTGATTGTGACCATATATCTTTATTGACATAAAGTTTGTTTCACAATTACGCAAGTGTGATTGTGACAATATATGTTTATTGACATTAAGTTTGTTTCACAATTACGCAAGTGTGATTGTGACCATATATCTTTATTGACATTAAGTTTGTTTCACAATTAGCAAGTGTGATTGTGACCATATATCTTTATTGACATTAAGTTTGTTTCACAATTACGCAAGTGTGATTGTGACCATATATCTTTATTGACATTAAGTTTGTTTCACAATTACGCAAGTGTGATTGTGACCATATATCTTTATTGACATAAAGTTTGTTTCACAATTATGCAAGTGTGATTGTGACCATATATCTTTATTGACATTAAGTTTGTTTCACAATAAGCCTGAGGGCAGATTTAAAAAATGAAACTGGAGCAAGGCTAAATATTCAGTTAGGTAGGAGAAAAAACAAATGGTGCAGGTGCATCTTAAAATAGCTCACAAGAAGTAGCAGGTAATGACATAGCCCACAAGAAGTAGCAGGAAATGCCAATAGCTCACAAGAAGTAGCAAGGGAATGTCAAGAAGCTCACAAGACATAGCAGTGAAAGTCAATAGCTCACAAGAAGTAGCAGTGAAAGTCAATAGCTCACAAGAAGTAGCAGTGAAAGTCAATAGCTCACTAGAAGTAGCAGTGAAAGTCAATAGCTCACAAGAAGTAGCAGTGAAAGTCAATAGCTCTCAAGAAGTAGAAGGGGAAGCCATGTGTGTTACATGATCAAAGACATGCAACAGCAAGCAGTCAAAGCCATGTATGTTATATGAACAAAGACATGCAACAGCAAGCACACTTGAGTTGTTCAAAAGATACCATGAAAAGGATAATAAAGAAAATAAGATAGCATTCATCCAAACAATCATTAATAAATGAAAGCAGGAAGTTATCAAAATGTGGACACCAGAACCCACAACTGATAGGTCCAGAACTTTATTAATGTGGACACCAGAACTGATAGGTCCAGAACTTTATTAATGTGGCCACCAGAAATGATAGGTCCAGAACTTTATTAATGTGGACACCAGAACCCACAACTGATAGGCCAAGAACTTTATTAATGTGGACACCAGAACCCACAACTGATAGATCCAGAACTTTATTAATGTGGACACCAGAACCCACAACTGATGGGTCCAGAACTTTATTAATGTGGACACCAGAACTGATAGGTCCAGAACTTTATTAATGTGGACACCAGAACCCACAACTGATAGGTCCAGAACTTTATTAATGTGGACACCAGAACCCACAACTGATAGGTCCAGAACTTTATTAATGTGGACACCAGAACCCACAACTGATGGGTCCAGAACTTTATTAATGTGGACACCAGAACCCACAACTGATGGGTCCAGAACTTTATTAATGTGGACACCAGAACCCACAACTGATAGGTCCAGAACTTTATTAATGTGGACACCAGAACCCACAACTGATAAGTCCAGAACTTTATTAATGTGGACACCAGAACCCACAAATGATAAGTCCAGAACTTTATTAATGTGGACACCAGAACTGATAGGTCCAGAACTTTATTAATGTGGACACCAGAACCCACAACTGGTGGGCCCAGCACTAACTTGATTAATAGTCTAAACTAGTGATGTGGTCCAGGCTACATTTAGTTGGTCACAAAGTTCATGAAGGGAATTTAATGATAAAAAATATACATGAGGAAAATAACATATATTAGGGAAAAGCTTTAAAGATTAATGAATACACAGAACAGGTCAATGAATACACAGAACAGATCAATGAATACACAGAACAGATCAATGAATACACAGAACAGATTAATCAAAACTAAAAAAAATATAACAAAACATTCATAAAACCTGAAAAATGTTTGTAATTGTTCACAATCCAGATTAATTTGTAGACAAAATAAAAAGGGGCGGAATAAATGTTTCTGGGAAGCTCCAACCAGCTGGTTCAATATTAAAACTTCTTAACATTGACGTTTTTTTTTCCTTAAGAAATCTAGGTATTATTTTTTCTGTTCATTTTTTTTTGTGTAATAAATAGTGAGCTAAATAAAAACCCAACCAAATGATGAAAAGAGCTAATGTTGAAGATTACAGAGTTGGAAGACTGCCAAATCCCTGACAGCACACACCACAGAATATATGGTACCAACTGAGAAATTAGGTAGTAAAAAATGAAAGACTAAAAAATAAAAAGAAAGTAACACAGATGGTAAGAAGGTACAGACAGGACTTCACAACAAACAAGTTAAGTTTACTGTTGTGCTGACTAGTTAAGTTTACTGTTGTGCTGACTAGTTAAGTTTACTGTTGTGCTGACCAGTTAAGTTTACTGTTGTGCTGACTAGTTAAGTTTACTGTTGTGCTGACTAGTTAAGTTTACTGTTGTGCTGACTAGTTAAGTTTACTGTTGTGCTGACTAGTTAAGTTTACTGTTGTGCTGACTAGTTAAGTTTACTGTTGTGCTGACTAGTTAAGTTTACTGTTGTGCTGACTAGTTAAGTTTACTGTTGTGCTGACTAGTTAAGTTTACTGTTGTGCTGACTAGTTAAGTTTACTGTTGTGCTGACTAGTTAAGTTTACTGTTGTGCTGACTAGTTAAGTTTACTGTTGTGCTGACTAGAGTAGCCAGATTTTATTCCTGAGATAAAACTGCCAACCAAACAAATATAGCATCAGCTCTTTAGTCTCCACTGTTTCAAATTGCCAGTGAAACTTTTGTTAATACCAACCATGGCCATAGGTCAACAAGGCTAGATAGGAGTATCTACAATGCACTAACTTTGTCTGACCATGGGGCAACAAGGCTAGATAGGAGTATCTACAATGCACTAACTTTGTCTGACCATGGTTGCAGTTCTTCCAAGTATTTTGTACTGTATAAGTACACAATGTTAGGGGCCTGTAGTACAGTAGTAGCCATGTTGCCACAACAATATATGTGTACTGTAGTAGCCATTAGGGAGCGACCGATATGCCTTTTTACCGATAGTCCGATACCGATATTTTCCCCCAGCATTTTTACCGATACCGATATTTTATTTTTAGGGGCTGTCCATTATTTATGTCAACAAATTTTTGGCGATTTTAACCTCAAACGCTGCTTAATTTTCCTATTTATTAAGTAATTATATTAAATTTAAAAAAGTAACATTGTTGACGTCAACTTTTCTTGACCTCCCTCCCCTCCCCCTTGTCAACAATTGTCAAAAATTTTCTGACCCCCTCCCCCCTATTTTGTTGACGTAATTAATGGACAGCCCCTTAAGCAACAACAATGCCAATTGCCAAACACGTGTTTCTCTCGTGCTAATACAGATAATGACGTATGTCAACCCATGCTTACCCCTTCCCTGTCATATTCGCCCACACAAAAGTCTTGTTCCCCCCTCCCCCAACTTCCCATCCCAACAAAAAATACGCACAGATGTTCACTAATTGTATCATTCAAGGTCATACATTAGAATTAAGAAATGCCAATCCTATTGTTTCAAGGTCGTATCTCTGATGTATAGTGACAATTTCTGTGTACGGGTTTTTTTTTTCCTTTTTTTTAAAATCTTGTCTGATCTAGTTATAGAATTGGGTTATTTACTGATTTTCTTTTCTGCAACTCTGTTGTGAAAAAAAAACAATGTATCGGCAGCCAAAAAACGGCCGGTCCGACAGTTAACCCATAGTGCCAATATCGGTTCGACTATCGGTCGCTCCCTAGAACAATCGGCCGATCCGATATTAACCGATAGTGCCAATATCGGTCGCTCCCTAGTAGCCATGTTGCCACAACAATATATGTGTACTGTGTAGTACAGTAGTAGCTGTGTTGCCACAACAATATATGTGTACTGAAGAGAACTTCTCAATGTTAGGGGCCTGTATACAGTAGTAGCTGTGTTGCCACAACAATATATGTGTACTGAAGAGAACTTCTCAATGTAGAGGTAAATTTGATGAGACAATACCCGGTCAGAGAGTGATTACAGAATAATAACTGACATATATCACAAACACTCTTTATACATATATAAACATCAGATAGATTCCTAAATCTAGATAGTTACATAGATTGATAGAGATAAAATAGATAGATGAAGGACAGATAGATATCTAGATAGATAGATTCACAGATGATTGATAGATACCTAAACAGATAAATACAGAGATGGATAAACAGATGAATACATAGATGAATGAAGATAGACCAAAAAAAATAGATAAATATAGCTAAATAGATAAAAGATTAACAGGCAGGCAGGTAGATAGATAGACAGACAGACAGAGCTGACAACAGACACTGACTATTGGAGCCATGTGCTGGACACAAGAGAAAGATAACCATGTGATAACAGCCAGGCAAGATTAACGACAATCAACAGAACACTCGAGATGTTCTTTTTAAACAAACTCCTGTTGTGTCCCCCCTCCCATAACAACACCTGGCATCACGGCGAAAAGTAGCTGAAGTTAATGAGAGATGAGAGGAAGCCGTGGAGGAGTAAAGACAGCGTAAGTCAAAAGAGTATGTAATATACTATTTCATGAATGAATTCGTGGTCACCATACACTAATTGTAAGCTGGTCAACACGGAGTGTAAGCTCCCAGCCACAGCTGTGTTTGTTGTAATCTCTGCCCCCACACACTAATTGTAAGCTGGTCGACACGGAGTGTAAGCTCCCAGCCACAGCTGTGTTTGTTGTCGTAATCTCTGCCCCCACACACTAATTGTAAGCTGGTCAACACGGAGTGTAAGCTCCCAGCCACAGCTGTGTTTGTTGTCGTAATCTCTGCCCCCCACACACTAATTGTAAGCTGGTCGACACGGAGTGTAAGCTCCCAGCCACAGCTGTGTTTGTCGTCGAGTATTTCATACTGCTAGTAGTGTGTTCGTTCATTGTGAATTATTTCCTGGTTGCTCTGTTGTGTTTTTTTTTATATTCATAATAAAACAGAAATGAAAGGGGAAAAAAAAACAGCACTGTTTCTTTAGATGAACACATCTGTTTGTTTTTTGTAATTTTATTTCTCATGCGGGTGAATCAATTTCAATTCTGCCAATTCTCAGAGATGTCCCGTGCCCAAACATTTCCCATCACTTAGTTCAATGAGAGGGAAATAGAAAAGAAAGGCGAACGTGAAGTGACTGATCAAAAAATTGTCACTGATCGAGATAGTATTGAACTACACACGACTTAGAACAAAACACTCAAATACCAGCACAGGGTGAAACATACAAATATACTCAGCACAGGGTGAAACATACATATATACTCAGCACAGGGTGAAACATACACATATACTCAGCTCAGGGTGAAACATACACATATACTCAGCTCAGGGTGAAACATACACATATACTCAGCACAGGGTGAAACATACACATATACTCAGCACAGGGTGAAACATACACATATACTCACTAATGTGGAGGTCTTTTTCCTGGACACTATCCTCCTTTTCGGGGATTTCTTCTTTCACTCCCTCCTCCTCCTTTTTGTCGTCGTGTTTCTTTTTCTCTACCTCCTCATCCGTGTCGTCCGCGTTAATCTGGGCGCTGATCTTGTTCCTCTCCTCCTCGTCTATCTCCAGACTCTTGTGGTCAAAGTCGTCATCGTCGCCGTACTCCCGGCTACCCTCGGAGGGCGAGTCGCTCACGGCGTCCTCATCGCTGTCGTCGTGTCTGCCCACCGAGTGATGGGACTCGATTAGCCAGCAGGACATTATTCAATACAGTGTCTCCCCTGGGGGCCACCACCAGCAGGCACCCAGCTACATTTGATGACACACTGTGGACACGTCTGATGGTTGATGACACAATGTGGACACACACGTCCGTTGTGAGCACATCACTTTCAATGATCCATGTGGACGGAATCGATGCATGAACGAATCAGTCAGTCGGAATAAATCACCATGTCCAGCCAAGAATATCGACATATCCCATGTCCATTACAATGTCCAGCCAAGAATATCAATATATCCCAAGTCCGTTACAATGTCCAGCCAAGAAAATCAACATATCCCATGTCCGTTACAATGTTCCGAGGCTGAGTTTTAAACAATCCCTTTAATCATTCAATAAAACACTACGTATAATTAACACAACCCAATGATACACTAACTCATATGACACACTAACTCATATGATATTCACCAAAGCCACTAATAAAAATAGTATCATTTCATAAAGAATGTTTCTCCAACAATTTGATCTGACATGTTCAGCTCTCTTACTATCTGCACTTATCTACATTCGACTATACAAAATTCACAACTCTCTTTAGTCATTAACACAATCTGTGTACAACTCTTACACTCAAATAATGAAATAAAGTTCTTAGAGCCACACGCGGCTCTTTGTTGAGTTTTGTGAGACTCACTATGAGCCACAAACTGTTTATATTCAATGACCCCCCCACCCTTAAATCTTGATATATTCAATGTGGTGTTTTTAAAACAACAACAACGACCAAGAATGCAGCTATCACGTGAGGCAGGACTTTTGATCTCCCACTATTCACATCAACACAGGGTGCAGCTGACTACACTCTAGGCCACCACTGCCACAATAAAGATGAGAAAGCAATTGTATCCAACCATCTGACAACGGTGTGTGTACATGCAGTCCAAAGCCACAAGCTTCATCTACGTGTGTGTGTGTGTCCATTTAGCGCTAGTGTCGTGTGTGTGTGTGTGTGTGTGTCCATTTAGCGCTACAGTGTCGTGTGTGTGTGTGTGTGTGTGTGTGTGCACTGCACTGCACATCCAACTGTAAACTATGAATACATGTACACGCGAGACTCCATGTTTGGCAGCTTCCACAGCCTTGACCCCCTCCCTTCCCATTAAAAAAAACCCACTCACGTCTGACGTAATCTTGCAATGGCGGTTAGAGACAAAAAAAGAACTGCCTCCCAATCAATCAAACTGAATATAAAACATAAACAATAAAACACTGCCATCGTGGGTCTACCAATACACATACAGTGAGGAGATAAACATGGTACATACTTGTGTGTATATCACTTTCAAAGTATATACAAAATGAAGAATAGATGGGAAATACTGTGTAGTATTATGAATGCATTCGTTTCAATATAAAGATGTAGGTAGAGAATGTGTAACAAGTTCACACATGATTAGAGAGTCCGGAGTTCAAATCCCATGGGATGCTCCAGGCAACCCCCCCCCTCCCCCTACCATTACAGACCGGACGCCATAAAACATAACTTTGATCTCAGGGTTAGGGAACTGGTGCAATGAACTTCGACACTGTGCAATAAACGCACATACGCGCAACAAGCTGGTGTGTAGAAAACATGTACGCGCAACCAGCTGGTGTGTACAAAACATGTACGCGCAACAAGCTGGTGTGTAGAAAACATGTACGCGCAACAAGCTGGTGTGTAGAAAACATATACGCGCAACAAGCTGGTGTGTAGAAAACATGTACGCGCAACAAGCTGGTGTGTAGAAAACATGTACGCGCAACAAGCTGGTGTGTAGAAAACTAAGTACGCGCAACAAGCTGGTGTGTAGAAAACATGTACGCGCAACAAGCTGGTGTGTAGAAAACTAAGTACGCGCAACAAGCTGGTGTGTAGAAAACATGTACGCGCAACAAGCTGGTGTGTAGAAAACATGTGCGCGCAACAAGCTGGTGTGTAGGAAACTAAGTACGCGCAACAAGCCGGTGTGTAGAAAACATGTACGCGCAACAAGCTGGTGTGTAGAAAACATGTACGCGCAACAAGCCGGTGTGTAGGAAACTAAGTACGCGCAACAAGCTGGTGTGTAGAAAACATGTACGCGCAACAAGCTGGTGTGTAGGAAACTAAGTACGCGCAACCAGCTGGTGTGTAGAAAACACGTACGCGCAACCAGCTGGTGTGTAGGAAACTAAGTACGCGCAACCAGCTGGTGTGTAGAAAACATGTACGCGCAACAAGCTGGTGTGTAGGAAACACGTACGCGCAACAAGCTGGTGTGTAGGAAACTAAGTACGCGCAACCAGCTGGTGTGTAGAAAACATGTACGCGCAACCAGCTGGTGTGTAGAAAACATGTACGCGCAACAAGCTGGTGTGTAGAAAACATGTACGCGCAACAAGCTGGTGTGTAGAAAACATGTACGCGCAACCAGCTGGTGTGTAGAAAACATGTACGCGCAACCAGCTGGCTAGAGTCCCTGTCTAAAGTTATCACACTGGCTAGAGTCCCTGTCTAAAGTTATCACACTGGCTAGAGTCCCTGTCTAAACTTACACTGGCTAGAGTCCCTGTCTAAAGTTATCACACTGGCTAGAGTCCCTGTCTAAAGTTATCACGCTGGCTAGAGTCCCTGTCTAAAGTTATCACACTGGATAGAGTCCCTGTCTAAAGTTATCACACTGTCTAGAGTCCCTGTCTAAAGTTATCACACAAGATAGTCCCTGTCTAAAGTTATCACACTGGCTAGAGTCCCTGTCTAAAGTTATCACACTGTCTAGAGTCACTGTCGAAAGTTATCACACTGGCTAGAGTCACTGTCTAAAGTTATCACACTGGCTAGAGTCCCTGTCTAAAGTTATCACACTGGCTAGAGTCCCTGTCTAAAGTTATCACACTGGCTAGAGTCCCTGTCTAAACTAACACTGGCTAGAGTCCCTGTCTAAAGTTATCACACTGGCTAGAGTCCCTGTCTAAAGTTATCACACTGGCTAGAGTCCCTGTCTAAAGTTATCACACTGGCTAGAGTCCCTGTCTAAAGTTATCACACTGGCTAGAGTCCCTGTCTAAAGTTATCACACTGGCTAGAGTCCCTGTCTAAAGTTATCACACTGGATAGAGTCCCTGTCTAAAGTTATCACACTGGCTAGAGTCCCTGTCTAAAGTTATCACACTGTCTAGAGTCCCTGTCTAAAGTTATCACACTGGCTAGAGTCACTGTCTAAAGTTATCACACTGGCTAGAGTCCCTGTCTAAAGTTATCACACTGGCTAGAGTCACTGTCTAAAGTTATCATACTGGATAGAGTCACTGTCTAAAGTTATCACACTGGCTAGAGTTCCTGTCTAAAGTTATCACACTGTCTAGAGTCCCTGTCTAAAGTTATCACACAAGATAGTCCCTGTCTAAAGTTATCACACTGGCTAGAGTCCCTGTCTAAAGTTATCACACTGTCTAGAGTCACTGTCTAAAGTTATCACACCGGCTAGAGTCACTGTCTAAAGTTATCACACTGGCTAGAGTCCCTGTCTAAAGTTATCACACTGGCTAGAGTCCCTGTCTAAAGTTATCACACTGGCTAGAGTCCCTGTCTAAACTAACACTGGCTAGAGTCCCTGTCTAAACTAACACTGGCTAGAGTCCCTGTCTAAAGTTATCACACTGGCTAGAGTCCCTGTCTAAAGTTATCACACTGGCTAGAGACCCTGTCTAAAGTTATCACACTGGCTAGAGTCCCTGTCTAAAGTTATCACACTGTCTAGAGTCACTGTCGAAAGTTATCACACTGGCTAGAGTCCCTGTCTAAAGTTATCACACTGGATAGAGTCCCTGTCTAAAGTTATCACACTGGCTAGAGTCCCTGTCTAAAGTTATCACACTGTCTAGAGTCCCTGTCTAAAGTTATCACACTGGCTAGAGTCCCTGTCTAAAGTTATCACACTGGCTAGAGTCCCTGTCTAAAGTTATCACACTCACAACAAAAAGACTAAAAATACACATCGGGCTGAACCTGGTCATGATAACATAAGCATGTCTGCCCGCCACCTGCATTATTTTTAGACTTTTCCGAGATCTCAGAGATTACACACAGGTTCGCCTAATTATCTTTACACTTGTTATACAAATCTACAGCTAGGCATTCTACTGATCGCCTTTAATGTACGAAAATATGGACGTAGAGAGACTAGATTCTGCATTGAGTGACTATATAGATAGGCCGAGGCAGAACAAAGCGACCAAATACAGCGGAATGTTAATGCCTAAAAGAATCGACATTGATGACACACACGAGAAGCTGGTGTGTAGAAAGCTGTCATTGATGACACATAGACACGAGAAGCTGGTGTGTAGAAAGCTGTCATTGATGACACATAGACACGAGAAGCTGGTGTGTAGAAAGCTGTCAATGATGACACACACGAGAAGAAGCTGGTGTGTAGAAAGCTGTCATTGATGACACACGAGAAGCTGGTGTGTAGAAAGCTGTCAATGATGACACACACGAGAAGCTGGTGTGTAGAAATCTGACATTGATGACACATACACACGAGAAGCTGGTGTGTAGAAAGCTGACATTGATGACACATACACACGAGAAGCTGGTGTGTAGAAAGCTGACATTGATGACACATACACACGAGAAGCTGGTGTGTAGAAAGCTGTCAATGATGACACACACGAGAAGCTGGTGTGTAGAAAGCTGTCAATGATGACACACACGAGAAGCTGGTGTGTAGAAAGCTGACACTGATGACACATACAGACGAGAAGCTGGTGTGTAGAAAGCTAACATTGATGACACATACACACGAGAAGCTGGTGTGTAGAAAGCTGTCAATGATGACACACACGAGAAGCTGGTGTGTAGAAAGCTGACATTGATGACACATACACACGAGAAGCTGGTGTGTAGCAAGCTGTCATTGATGACACATACACACGAGAAACTGGTGTGTAGAAAGCTGTCAATGATGATACACACGAGAATCTGGTGTGTAATAAGCTGACATTGATGACACATACACACGAGAAGCTGGTGTGTAGAAAGCTGACATTGATGACACATACACACGAGAAGATGGTGTGTAGAAAGCTGACATTGATGACACATACACACGAGAAGCTGGTGTGTAGCAAGCTGTCATTGATGACACATACACACGAGAAGCTGGTGTGTAGCAAGCTGTCATTGATGACACATACACACGAGAAGCTGGTGTGTAGAAAGCTGTCAATGATGACACACACGAGAAGCTGGTGTGTAGAAAGCTGACACTGATGACACATACACACGAGAAGCTGGTGTTTAGAAAGCTAACATTGATGACACATACACACGAGAAGCTGGTGTGTAGAAAGCTGTCAATAATGACACACGAGAAGCTGGTGTGTAGAAAGCTGACATTGATGACACATACACACGAGAAGTTGGTGTGTAGAAAGCTGTCATTGATGACACACACGAGAAGCTGGTGTGTAGAAAGCTGTCAATGACAGCTACGTGAAGTAAGGGTATCCATCTATTATTTTAACCCCATTTTATTAAACAATGTAATACCTGGATGTATATATATATAAATACGTATTTTTAAGTTTTTTTTCAAATTACTCCAGTAAGCTGCATTAGCCCGTCGAGCCACAGTGGTCTTAACCTAATCCCTTGTTAGCTTTACATCAACAGGCAGCTAATCTTTCAAGGTAAAAAAAAAAACACAATTAAAGGTTTATATAACCCAAGGTCAATACTGACCGTATTGTTATTATACCTTGTAATTCTCGCGCCAGACACACATTTTATAGCAGACGGTAAAACAAACAGGATAAGAACCACAGTGGTCGAAAGCCGATCCTTTATTTAGGTAAAACAACATAGGAACATGCCTAATGATAGACTGTGTTGACAGACATGATCTCTTATATCGACAAACATTTCCCTTAGCCCATGGTCAACTTCGTATATATAGAAGTAATATCTACTTATATTCGATCTTAATATTGTGGGGGTTTTGTCCGCTGGGGGACTTGTCCGCTGGGGGATTTGTCCGTGGGAGTTGTGTCCTACACTCGAAGTAAGACATGGGTTATAGTAAGACATTCTTAAAAGAGCCGAAATTGAGTCAATGGATCAAGACTTGGTCAACAAAAGTAATGGGTGGACAATTGACTGGGTCACATGTGTCTCTGTGAGCCACCACCGTAGTAGCTAACTTTAGTTGGAATGTCCACACCAAACATGTCAAGGTATTTATAACACATGCCCCATCCCCCCATCTACAACACAGTAGATATCACACAGTTGCCATCTTTCAGCGCATCACTAGTGTCCAACGGGTTTGTTTTATAAATACACACAGCAAGGTAGAAGTGCGCATGTGTGGGTCATTTATGACACAGGGAGCAGATACATTTTAGGTTCTGATGACGCAATAAACCTTGGCAAGATAAAAACTAGAACCGACAATGTCAGCACGAGCCAGGTAGGTCGACGTAAATCAGCTGGAATAAGGTCAGAGGCCAGCATCGGTTAGAAGTGAATGTGTTGTTATCCACAGATAAAATCTAACGAGTGACTCAAGAACAAGATAGAAAGCTGAGATCAACAAATAAACTCTCTACGACCAAAGCCATTGTTAGGAAGTCTGAATAGTTGTAGGATTAGAGATTAGGTTAGGTCAACTTACATCGTAGTGAGTTTTTGTTTTGTGTGGAAAGTACTTGATCAAAGATTATGAACAGTACTTCTAACCGGTATTTTATATCAGTTATGGACATTTCTATCATATTTGTATCTATATATCCGAAACGTTTTTAGATAACAAATGATATTAGTTTTCAGCCAAATCAATAAAATGTATTAATCAACTCTGTTAAGTAATCCAGTGATACAGATATCTACTGACAGAATAGACAAAGGTAATATTACAAGAAAACAAAGCTTGGAATCAACTGTGCCCATGTTTTTTTTGCCCGCTGTCAAGTAACTGGCCTGGCACACTACTTGGGCCGTGGCTACAGGCCTAGCACACTACTTGGGCCGTGGCTACAGGCCTAGCACACTACTTGGGCCGTGGCTACAGGCCTAGCACACTACTTGGGCCGTGGCTACAGGCCTAGCACACTACTTGGGCCGTGGCTACAGGCCTAGCACACTACTTGGGCCGTGGCTACAGGCCTAGCACACTACTTGGGCCGTGGCTACAGAAACATTTCACTTTCCCCAAGAGAACTTTTGATGACTTCACTATGAAGCGTTTACAGCCATAGTAGACTAACCCACATATTCAAGGGAGTCCGTGTTGATTGAATGAATATACATCGGTCTATATCCATCCATTAGTTTACTCGATTGTTTCATTACATTGTCTCACAAATGACTCTTACAAAATAATTATTGTATGACTAACTATATTATACATCCAGACATTCTGATTGGTCAACTATGGGCACAAATGACACTGATTGGTTCAATGAACGAGACCAACACACTTCTGACTATATTATACATCCAGACATCCTGATTGGCCAACTATGGGCACAAATGACACTGATTGGTTCAATGAACGAGACAAACACACTACTGACTATATTATACATCCAGACATCCTGATTGGCCAACTATGGGCACAAATGACACTGATTGGTTCAATGAACGAGACAAACACACTTCTGACTATATTATACATCCAGACATCCTGATTGGCCAACTATGGGCACAAATGACACTGATTGGTTCAATGAACGAGACAAACACACTACTGACTATATTATACATCCAGACATCCTGATTGGCCAACTATGGGCACAAATGACACTGATTGGTTCAATGAACGAGACAAACACACTTCTGACTATACTATACATCCAGACATCCTGATTGGCCAACTATGGGCACAAATGACACTGATTGGTTCAATGAAAGAGACAAACACACCGATTTAGATTCGGCCTAAAACAACAAAACATCTCAATACACCACGTCCATTCATAACGAGCTAGTCAATACAGTGCAACGGCACACACTGGACCAAGTCAGAGATATGTATGAGTCATCAGCAGTTGTCTGGGACTCGGTGTCAGTACATCGACTACAACACACACAGACCAGAGAGGGTGGCGAGTGATACTGGTAGAATGTTGGGCAACAGTTGTATGGCAGCCAGTTACGGCCCTAAAAACAACTGACCTTCACTTTTACAGAAACAGGGAGGGGGGAGAGACAGTGGGAGTGTAAAGTAACTTCTGAGTGCCATTAGTTATGAAGGTCACTTGTTCAAAGCTTGTTGTTGAATTAATTCTCTTTCATCTTCGTATACAAGTAAGGTTGGCTAGGACATTGTTCATGTATATCGGCATAGGTCTTGTATACAAGAAAAGTTGGTTAGAACATAGTTGATGTATATTGGCATATGTCTTGTATACAAGAAAGGTTGATTAGAACATAGTTGATGTATATCGGCATAGGTCTTGTATACACGAAAGGTTGATCAGAACATAGTTGATGTACATAGGTCATGTATACAAGAAAGGTTGGTTAGAACATAGTTGATGTATATAGGTCTTGTATACAAGAAAAGTTGATTAGAACATAGTTGATGTATATAGGTATTGTATACAAGAAAAGTTGGTTAGAACATAGTTGATGTATAAAGGTCTTGTATACCAGAAAGGATGAAAGTGTATAAGGCCTATATGTAATATTATTAAAGTTGCTTTAATTGCTCCCTATGATAATAACGAAATGAAATAAGGAGAAAGGGCTGCAACACTAGACGTGATTTCAACAAGTTGGCACTGTGTGTGTGTGTGTTATATGTGAGTGAGTTAACCACCACACAAAGATTCAACACTAAGTGTTCCATCCCTCAACATGACACAGTCACCCAAGATGTGAGTGAGTCATCCGCTGAATCTTCTACCAGCAATGTATCGATTCAACATGTAACGCCAATGGGGGAAGGAATACAAAGGAGAGAGCGAGGAGTCTAGAATCATATCGCTATTGGACAAGAGCCAGGGAGATCAAACGTACGTATATATATATATATATATATATATATATATATATATATATATAGAGAGAGAGAGAGAGAGAGAGAGATAAGAGAGAAGTGAGAGCGAGATAGAGAAAGAGGGAGAGAACGAGAAAGATA
Source organism: Bulinus truncatus (assembly GCA_021962125.1). Taxonomy (NCBI): domain Eukaryota; kingdom Metazoa; phylum Mollusca; class Gastropoda; family Planorbidae; genus Bulinus; species Bulinus truncatus. The sequence continues at coordinate 5,437,828 of JAGDYQ010000036.1, read as the reverse complement.
TAGAGATAGATAGACAGCGGTATCTAGACAGTCAGCAGTATATAGACAAACAACGGTATATAGACAGACAACGGTATATAGACAGACAGTGGTATATACAAACAATGATCCACTGTTCTATCATGGTAGTCCAATGTTGCTCTCTCTATTTCCGTTGACCAAGAATGAGTCCTAGAGTCCAGCATCAAGGATGACATAAGTCAAATATGTCAAGGGCAGATACAAGTTTAAAACAATGTCACAAACGGAGTTAAGAAAATGAATGGTGATATAGAAATGTAAGATCGCTACAACTAACACCAAACAATACTGATATACAATTGTTGGACATTCTAAAGTATCCTATGATCGATACAACTAACACAAAACAATACTGATATACAATTGTTGGACATTCTAAAGTATCCTATGATCGCCACAACTAACACCAAACAATACTGATATACAATTGTTGGACATTCTAAAGTATCCTATGATCCATACAACTAACACCAAACAATACTGATATACAATTGTTGGACATTCTTTCTAAAGTATCCTTAAGCCTACACACTGAAGTGAGCCATTATCTGTGTTATGAGTCTATTAAAGTCAGTCTTAGCAACGCCTACAACTAAACTCAAGGGAGAAGATCCTTTCATTCTAACACTTCAATTATCGCACCTGCCTCTTGTTTTCCATAAACACAGAGAGCTCGCGTGTTGCCACCACATAATTCACGGCTGAGACTGCAGGCAACCTTGACCTTCAAACAACAGAGGTAGTAGATAGAACAAGCACACAGACCTGGGAGCGCTCTCACTTTAAAACAACATGAAAGCAAGAGGGGTGGATGGGTTGTACCAAGGTGTGGGTGGAGACACTGGCCAGAGGGTCAGCCAGAGATAAAGAAAGTTGTGTGTGTATGCCAGCTGTACTGGACGATTGCCCCCACACGAACTCATGAAATGGATACATTCAGTTCTCAGTGTGGATTGGAACAAAATTTAAACATATAAATTTATTGATCGTGAATCTAAGTGTGTGTAAACAAGACTATTTTTTTTCACTAATAAGTCTAAATGTGGCAAAACCTATTCCCCCTCCCCTCTCTCTCTATATAAAACTAAACGCCCATTTTTGTATCATAGAGTAGGTCCCAAACCACTGCAATTATTTCATATGATTCTCCCATTAACCACAGATCCCTACTGGTGCCACCACCATTATTATAGCCGAGGCAGCTAAGGCCTGGCAGTATGGGGGCTCGTTCAAAAGATTGAAACACCCCCACCCCCACGTGCAAGATCAAACAAAACACCGCCACGAGGTCCCTGGGGTAATGTAATACCCATGAACCCCCACCACAACAGACTAAATAACCTTTCAAAAATGTCACTGAAAAACTACAGTAGATGAACTTAGTAAAGGAAGTAATGACTCAATGGCAGTTGATCATAGTACATGACTTTGATTGCCACTTTACAGACTGAGTGTTCAAAGTTATACCAGCCCAGTCCACCGTCTAAAGTTCAACAATAAAAAAAAAAACTTCAGGCAAACATATCTACAGCTCGACGCCAGTGAAATAATACACTGCATGTAATAACAATAATTAATATACGCCAGTGAAATAATACACTGCATGTAATAACAATAATGAATGGACGCCAGTGAAATAATACACTGTATGTAATAACAATAATGAATGACAGCAAAGTCAAACATGAATGATAAGGCAATCATGAGATTAACAAACATCTCCTGAGTGCTGAGACACCACACTCTGGCTGTACTACAATGGTACGGCCACAGACACCACACTTTGGCTGTACTACAATGGTACGGACCCAGACACCACACTTTGGCTGTACTACAATGGTACGGCCACAGACACCACACTTTGGCTGTACTACAATGGTACGGACCCAGATACCACACTTTGGCTGTACTACAATGGTACGGCCCCAGACACCACACTTTGGCTGTACTACAATGGTACGGCCCCAGACACCACACTTTGGCTGTACTACAATGGTACGGACCCAGGCGCCAGTTCCACTGACCCAATGGTGGAAAATGAGAGATGTAGATCAATTGACCAGCACGTACAGAACTGATTAAGCACTGACTTGAACTTCATGAATGGTACAGTAGACCCAATGAACCGTACCAATACTACAATGTGTAGTCTGGACAAATCCACTGTGCTGAAGCACTGGAACAATAATGCACTCATTGGCCAATGGACTGGAATGTGTTACAGAGTATCCATTATTTAAATGGTCCATTTAAAAACTTTGAAAACAGAACAGTTCAATTAATAAACTGGTTAGATGCCTCGGACAATGGCACCAATGAACTGATGATACCTACACAATGACACCAATGAACTGATGATAACTACACAATGACACCAATGAACTGATGATACCTACACAATGGCACCAATGAACTGATACCTACACAATGACAAACAATGAACTGATACCTTCACAATGACACCAATGAACTGATACCTACACAATGACACCAATGAACTGATGATACCTACACAATGGCACCAATGAACTGATGATACCTACACAATGGCACCACTGAACTGATACCTACACAATGACACCAATGAACTGATACCTACACAATGGCACCAATGAACTGATACCTACACAATGACACCAATGAACTGATACCTACACAATGGCACCAATGAACTGATACCTACACAATGACACCAATGAACTGATACCTACACAATGGCACCAATGAACTGATACCTACACAATGACACCAATGAACTGATACCTACACAATGGCACCAATGAACTGAAACCTACACAATGACACCAATGAACTGGTACCTACACAATGGCACCAATGAACTGATGATACCTACACTAGGGTGATAACAAAAAAAATATTTTTATGAAACCACTTGCAATCGAGGAACTTTTATGTGTAATTTAAGAATATTAATCGCATTTTTGATTTTTTTAAAAAAGTTCCCCCACCTCCCCATTTTTCGGAAGAAAAAAGTGAAAAAATATTTCTTTTTTCAAAAAAAAGGACAAGATTTTTTTTTTGCTTAATTCAAAAGAGTAATAATAATAACTAATCAACTTTTATTAACAAATAAGATACAGATCAGTTAGTAATATGTACAGAATGTACAAGAAATGTGTAAAACATATTGTTCATATGAACTTCAGATTCAAAAATTCAAATTTTCTTAGATTTCGCATGAAGTTCCTCCATCAGTTTTACAACACGTTTTTGCATTTTACCCTGATGAGTGAAATAAACAGTTCATTGAAGGACGCTTTATTGTAGTGTTGCACATTGAATCAAGCATTTGCCCACTCATAGCAGATGAAGTTGCAAGCAGGAGCGAGGATGTTGCGCCACTCTGGTATCAGAAATAATGCTATAATAGTATATATCGCATGTGAGTTCCATCTTGCCTAGTGTAAATTTGGTAGCTTCTTCCAGCTGATGCGAGGCCAACGTGAAGTTGTTTTGTAATGACGACATACCTGACATAATTCATAAAAAGAACTTGAAATCATCTCGCCATCCAGGGTTCTCGCCTGTGCTAACATCATCTGTCACAATGAGGTGGTAATCAGCCTGAAGAGTGGCATAGTTTTGCGTTAATTTGTCAATGAAGGACTGGTTGAGTTCTTGTTTGCTCGTTGGTTCTTGAATAAGAAATTCATGACATGTTTCAGAAGGAGGTTGAGTACATGGTGCTGACAGTCAATATATTGTGGCTTCTGAAAGCCCTTGCTCAAGACATCACATTTAAGAGAACCGGGTTTTATTTCGGTTGTCATATTTTCAGCATAACTACTTGATACTCTTCCCCTTGCACTCTTTTACCATCAAACTGGAGACAATAGGATTGTTTGCTTTGAAGTTTTTGAAAATTTTTGGTTTTCATTTTCCGTCCTTCAGAGATTACTCGTTTCCAAACACCCGCCTGACTTGGAACCGGCACATCATGGTCCTGTTCAGCAATGGTTGCAAGAACGTCATATGCTTTATGTGTAGAAATGTTGCTTTTTAGTACTAGCAAACCCGCTGTTGTAGTGCTTGCTCTTTGTTATTTCGGTTTGCATTCAAAAGATGACGTGAAAGAATAGGTTGTCGAGTTGGGTGAAGAAGCAGAGGTTTCAGAATCCGAAGATTCTGAGACAATGGTATGTGTTTGTGTAGGTTGTGAGACAGTTGTATGTGTTTGTATAGGTTGTGAGACAGTTGTATGTGTTTGTGTAGGCTGTGAGACAGTTGTATGTGTTTGTGTAGGTTGCGATTGAGAAGAGCTGGCTTGAGATTGAGTTTTGGATAGTCGGATTCGTTTTCTTGGGTGGATTGATTCTAAAGGGGCTTGTTTGACCATTGAATAACCAATCTTTCTTCCACTCTTAACTTGCCTCTGGTAGAGCTCTTTATCCTCCTTGCTTTTCCATTTTCCATTGACGTTGGTGACATCGAATAACTTAGAAAGTGTTGGAGTAAATTTATCATACGGTTTCTTTTTGTTTTTGTCATATAAATCAAACAGACAATTGATTTTCTTTCTGATTAGTGCGCTGGATAATAGTGGAAAGTCTAGAATTTCACTCAAGAGCAATTCTATATCAGTAATAATAATTTTGATTCGATCCAGTCGCCGTTTCTGGCTATTGAACAGAAAAGTGAAGTTTCCAAGAATTTGACGGTTTGTGGGCATCCATGTGAGATTGATTAGCTTTTCAACAGATGGAATTCTTGGATCCCTATTCTATTTAGAAGATGAGGGTAGATGCCTTGTTTATAAACAAATGGAAAAACTGACTGGAATGTGCTTAAAAGCTGTCTAGAAAGTCATGTAAAAATTCAGTGTGAAATTGAAACTGATTGTCAAACTGCGCAATATGTGAAAACAAAAATGAAAAGGTGGGGGAACTTTTTTTCAATTTAAAAAAAAATAATGTTGCTACTGTCATCTACATACAATTGTTCCTCAAATGTAAGGGGTTTCATGTTGGTTACGAAAAATAATGAAAATAGTTATCACCCTAACCTACACCTAGGTGAGCCGAAACAAAGAGAAAACAGAAATGTTCGTTCCATTCAGTAATACAACTCTGATAGACAAAGGAGATGATGTCACATAAAGTATGTGGGGCGTCGGTTTGAGGCGTACCTAGGGTGGGGGGAAGGGGGTCCAAATTCGAAAGTCCCACGGGGCCCCAGCTTGAGGGGGACCCCCCAATTTTTTTAAATTAAATATTAAGTACATTATATCGTGTCATGTTGTCGAATGTCAAAATGCAGGGGCCCCCCAAAGAGGTCAAACCCCCGGGCCCCCAATTCTGTAAGAAGTTAACTACACTCACCAATGGATTGGGGCAAATGTGATATTTCAGATAAATGAAATTCTGGTATTTGTGAAGTTCAATTTGAAAACTTAAATAATTCAAAGTAACATGTAATTATAACTATTCGACTGCCATTCTATATCAGCCGTATCGAATTCATGGGCATATTCTTCACATTCTATTCTAGTGACTCACTTATTGTACGACGGTATAGATACACAGCCCACGTAGGTTTTATGCACCAGTAAAATCATGCTCATTAGTAATACTAATAAATGGTTATTAAAATATCACATTTAACTGTGGCTGTAGGACGAGCTTAAAATAGACAACGTGTACATAATATAAACAATGTGTACATTATAGAAACAACGTGTACATAATAAAAGCAATGTGTACATGATTCGGGTTACTGATACAAATGAACTGTTTGTATTATTGACGATGTCCGTTTCATTGAGATAACCGATAGTTGTTAGGTGTATGATTGGCATGCACGCTCTAGTGATAAAAACATTAAGTACTAAAATATGATAACAACGACAACACATGATGACGACCCCCCACCATTCAACACATCGAATTGAATTGAATCATGACCACTAACTATCCGTCCACTGTTGAAACGAGCACGGTCATGCACTGAGACGGAAACAACACAACAGTCCAACGCAACGCACTGCGTGTTATCAGACACAACGCAACACACCCAGCCACCCCATCGCCCGCAGTCAACAACACCGTGTTAACATCCCGTCACATTCAAACAAATGGTGCACACACACACACACGCTCACAACGCCCGCGCGCTCGCCTCGGCTGGAGAAACCCAATCCCACAGCTGTCTCACTTCTCACACTGTAGAGCGGATTCACCAGGGCGGGGGAGGAGAGCATTTGGTCGCCTTGATTCACCCTCTCCCCCTCATAAACATACTCTGCACGCGCAGTGTTGCTCCGTGCTGCCACATCGATCTTCAGCGCCCCCCCCCACCACCAACATCCTTGCTCCAAAATGAACAACACATCCACATCAATTGGCCCATTAATCATACCAATAGGCCCACTAATCATACTCACCAATAGGCCCACTAATCATACTCACAAATAGGCCCACTAATTATATTCACCAATAGGCCCACTAATCATACCAATAGGCCCACTAATCTTCAGACCCTATTCATCTCCACCCATATGCCTAATACTCTTGGGAACACAATCCATTCCCTTCCATAGGCCCACTAATCGTTGGGTCATTATCAATCCCCAACAACTAGCCCACTAATCTTGGGACCACTGTCAATCCACACCAACTAGCCCACTTATCTTGGGACCACTGTCAATCCCCACCAACTGGGGCCCCTCTCAAGCCTACTGTACCCGATGGGTTACCCTGAGTGCAGGGGGCTATGTTGTATGCAGGTTGCACACAAACAAATAAATAACAATCATTAAAACCAGCAGATATTTAGACAAATCTCAGAATTGACCTGCCATCTTCTAACCCATTAAAACAAACAAATAATGACACAGGACATAAGCTAAGAACATAAAGAATCCAAATAAAACACAATATCAGGTCAGATGTACCAACAACAACATGGCAACACACACACACCACTGTGTATGACATCTGCAACAGACATGTACCAATAACAACATGGCAACACACACCACTGTGTATGACATACTCAATAGACATGTATAAACAACAACATGGCAACACACACACACCATTTGGTATGACATCTCCAATAGACATGTCTGACATTAAACTAAATGTCTGGTTCAACACTAGACATGCCAATGTCACAGTGACAGAGCCAGGAAGACAAACTAGGCCACAGAGTAAGACCACAGTACCAATTGTTGACAATTTTTAGTCATAAAATGATTTAATGTGATACTTTTTAATATATTATGTTTACCAGTGGCGCCGAGAGGGCAGGACATCATTGTGGGCCCCTTAATAAACAATAAGTCGTGAAAAAATTGACATGGTCGGGGCGGGCCCCCTGGCAATGACCCCCCCTCTCTGCATGCCTGATGTTTACTCATTAAGTGATAAACTAAATGATATGCTGAGTCATTAAATTATAATCTACATTAGAAAATTTTAGCCTTCACATGATAAACCATCACCAATAACTATTACACATATGTATATCATCAATAACTATTACACATATGTATATCACCAATAACTATTACACATATGTATATCACCAATAACTATTACACATATGTATATCACCAATAACTATTACACATATGTATATCACCAATAACTATTACACATATGTATATCACCAATAACTATTACACATATGTATATCACCAATAACTATTACACATATGTATATGGACATAATGAGCATACATTTCCACTGGAGGGGCCAAACTATAATTACACATATGTATATGGACATAATGAGCATACATTTCCACTGGAGGGGCCAAACTATAATTACACATATGTATATGGACATAATGAGCATCACATTTCCACTGGAGGGGCCAAACTATAATTACACATATGTATATGGACATAATGAGCATCACATTTCCACTGGAGGGGCCAAACTATAATTACACATATGTATATGGACATAATGAGCATCACATTTCCACTGGAGGGGCCAAACTATAATTACACATATGTATATGGACATAATGAGCATCACATTTCCACTGGAGGGGGCCAAACTATAATTACACATACGGCCCTTAAAACCTGTACCCAATGACATTGAATTTTGTTTAATGTATTTTGTTTTTAATACTTGTGATAGAAATGTTAGATATTTAAAACTTTTTGTATGCAATGGCTGACAGGTTTTATGAGAATATAGAAATAGGAAGAAAAAAAAATTGTTTTGAAATAAATATTGTAATCAACAGTTGACTCAAGTAAATAAAACTGACATATAACTGATTAGACTCAAGAGACCAGTCACATAATGGTAAACAAAACTGACATATAACTGATTAGACTCAAGAGACCAGTCACATAATGGTAAACAAAACTGACATATAACTGATCAGACTCAAGAGACCAGTCACATAATGGTAAACAAAACTGACATATAATTGATTAGACTCAAGAGACCAGTCACATAATGGTAAACAAAACTGACATATAACTGATCAGACTCAAGAGACCAGTCACATAATGGTAAACAAAACTGACATATAACTGATTAGACTCAAGAGACCAGTCACATAATGGTAAACAAAACTGACATATAACTGATCAGACTCAAGAGACCAGTCACATAATGGTAAACAAAACTGACATATAACTGATTAGACTCAAGAGACCAGTCACATAATGGTAAACAAAACTGACATATAACTGATCAGACTCAAGAGACTAGTCACATAATGGTAAACAAAACTGACATATAACTGATTAGACTCAAGAGACCAGTCACATAATGTTATGAATGAGAAAAGTAACATGTCAATAATGTGTATTGAATTTTATTACAGGATTTTTTGTTTATCAATTGTAAATAATACGCAGACAAATCTGTTAATTTATAATGTTTCATCATACTGTACTCAAATTTGGCATCAAAAATTCTTTTAGTAAAAAAGATTGTGCTCCAAGTTTTATCCTTTCATATGGCATAAAAAAATTTGGACATTTAAAAATAAGTCGATGTCTTGACAGGTTGTATCTAGCATTAATACCTCAAATTAAAAACAATGCGACACTTAGAATTATAATAACAAGAGTAACTCTTAATAAAATTTTGGGTCACAGAATTGGGGAAAATGAAATTTTATATCTCAAGAACTGGGTGCTCTCCCATGACTGATTGATTCTGAAATTACAACAATACGTGTATACAGTGTTACAACAATACGTGTATAAAGTGTTACAACAATACGTGTATACAGTGTTACAACAATACCTGTATACAGTGTTACAACAATATGTGTATACAGTGTAATTTTTGATGTTTAATATTAATAATAAGATTTTATTTTTAATTAAAATTTATGAACTGTGTATTGAATTTCACATCAATTGAAACCATTTTTTTTAAATTTGATAACTGTAAAAAAAGTATGTAAACCACAAGGACTTTTTCTACCTACACAACTATAAAGAGGACATCACCAGTCCAATTATTTTAGTCATAGTATGACCCTATTGTACACAACTATAAAGAGGACATCAGCAGTCCAATTATTTTGGTAATATTATGACCCTATTGTAAACTCTCTGTACTGAATATGACATCTGTAACTGTCTTTACCTGATCTTATAGAAATAAGTTGGAAAATGCATGTTTTCTAAAAAAAATCTTTTTTTTTTCAAACTCAAACTGCATAACTTCAAATTGGCATAAAGTATAGTTAACAGTAGTATTTCTGAACTAGATTGGAATGATTACAGCGTTATACTTCATAATTTCCACAATATTGCAGTTAAACCTTCAAGTTCAGTTAGCCCACAAATGACAGTCGCTGATAGTACATTCAATCAGTCACACACTCATCCATATTTACTTATCAGGTCTTAAAGATTTCAGACGCTGCAACCATGTAATCAGAAGTTAGGATCTTATGAATTACTGCCTAAACAAATAAGAGATGACACATAGTCTCAGTATACTAATAAGGATAGAGATCAAAACAGAATACATGTAGTAGTGGACAAGGGGAAAAAAGATGTGTCACGAATTGTGTCTGCTAATATTTTATGCTATTTTTTAATATCTTTTGGGACTGAGTTGACTCAGTTTCATTGCAGGATTTATAAATAATTTATAACTTTGTTGCCATTACAAAAAATGTGTATGAATCTTGCTCTGCTATTTAATTCTACTTTAATATTTTCTCTACCTAAATAATTCATATTCAATTCAAGTAGATATTTGATATAAAAAGGGTAGAGATAAAATACAACCCCTATCTCAGATGTGTCATTATTTTTTTAAAATGGAAAACACAGCTGGAAATGAATTTCTAACATATTCTATAATAATTTTGTACCAACACTCCATAATGCAGTTCAAAAATGTCGACTACACTTTTACATACAGAACACATGAGTGGACCATGGCAGGTGCAAGACAATGCTGATGCACATCCAAGGAAACAAAATCATTAAACACTGATTTCCTTTAACTAAAAAATTAGTTGCAATGGCCTTTGAAATGGCATGTTTATGCTAAAAAAAAAAAAAAACTAACCTGTATATGTTTCAGCTCCTGTTTCTTTACCAAAATCCTCTTGATCATCTGTGTTTCCTAGAGAAACCTGTTTGAAATAAAAATCTATGGAGTTGAACAGCATTATTAAAAAAAAATGTAACTTATTTTCTTCTTCTTCAATATATATTTATAACTTAGAAAAAAAATTGCCATATGTGCACAGTTCTGTAGGTATTGCTCAGGTAACTAATTAATAGCACAACAAATCTCAAGGATGTAATGATGATGCAATGAAGAATGACATGATTTTATTTTGATGTTTTTTTTTACTTTTTTTATTTATTTATAATCTATGTTTGCAAGCCATTAACAAATTAATAGTTGTTAAAAATAGGTTAGTTTATCTGACTTCTGATAAATAATGAATTTATTTTTTCAAAGCTAACAAGCTGATTCTAAAATGCCAAGTGCTAGGGATTTCAAAATCTCCTGCTTTCAAGTACCAATGGAACACAACAATGTTAGCCAGCTATTATGATTTCTTTGAATGAGCGTGAGATGAAAAATGCACAAATGAAAAAGTCTTAAAGTTATCATTACGTGTGTGCGTACTTTATCTGAACTATTCAAACATTAACCTGAATATGGGACAGGACGTCTTTCATGTTTGATGTATCATTTTCAAGTTTTGTTAGGTGACTGGAGTTATCTTTCAATTCCCTGCGAAGGTGAAAATTTTCTGACTTTAAGGAAGCTACCTGTTAAACAATAAAAAAAAAAAAAAAACAATAAAATTAAATTACAATAACTTTTTGTTTTAAGCAGCTTATATTTATGAAAAACTCAACAATATGTCAACCTGAAACATACAAATTTTACACTATTTAAAAATATTGCAATTTATTTAAAGACGATTAGTATTGCTTTTTTATTTATATATATATATATATATATATATATAGTATACTATTGTCTTTTTCACAATTAAGTTCTAAATCAGTAATGCACAACCTTTCACCCATGACAGCCACATTAAACGTTCTATAGTAGCTAAGATGGTCGCCATGCTATATTTTATCTATATATTTATAAAAAATATATTCAATACTTTTTTTCATGGCTGCTATGTACCTCTAATGAACTCATGTCACCGCAAGGAGTCATACGGCCCATGGTTGTGCAATCTGTTTTAGAAGTATTATAATAATCAGTATACGGCCCATGGTTGTGCAATCTGTTTTAGAAGTATTATAATAAACAGTATACGGCCCATGGTTGTGCAATCTGTTTTAGAAGTATTATAATAAACAGTATACGGCCCATGGTTGTGCAATCTGTTTTAGAAGTATTATAATAAACAGTATACGGCCCATGGTTGTGCAATCTGTTTTAGAAGTATTATAATAAACAGTATATATAAAAAAGGATTAATGTGCAGATTAAAGTACATAGGTAGAGTGATGTTGAATATTTGTAAATTATTTTACATTACCTGTTTTAAAAGTTCATCATATGAAGAATGTGACATTGTTCCAAAGATCCTCATTAAGCATTACTACAATCTAGTTTAGCATATCCGATATTTTCATGGGCAACACAAAGTCACTTATTACAGCTTACACTCAAACTATTGCTATTGAAGACAGAATATAACAATCAATTTAAAAAGCACTCTGTAAATATAGTGATACTAAGAATACTATGGTCTAAATTAAAGTATTAAACAGTTATTAGACTAAAACAGTAGCTATGCCAGCCAACAAAAATTTCCGTGGACGCAGTTTGTAAAAAGGCTATGTCCATGAAAAAATCATGTCATTACTTGACTACATTTTTTTTCTTATTACTTATTAATTTAGATTTATTATTGAAACACAAAAAATAAGTTTAAAATATTGAGCAAGGGGCAATACAGATGTTTCTAAAAGAAACTAAATAAGGCAAATATAAATCATAGAATGTTACTGTACTGATACTTTAATATTTAGACCTATTTATAAAATATGTACCAATAAAAAAATAACAACACTATTAGTGTCACTGGGTGGAAATAAGAAGATTAGTAAAAGGCCAAAACACAACGTAATTTTTTTGCCAGTAGTACCGGTATTCTAAACATTTCGTGGACATGCGCACAGACTTATAAAAAAACAGCTGGACTATAAACTTACAAGTTTAGATTAATAACTTTAGTTTTAATTTAATAAATTGTCGACTTGTTTAGTTTAAACGAAAAAATAGACTAAAAGGGGAAAAAAATTGAAAAAAATGTCATCTTAACTCCCCCCACCCAAAAAAAAGGTTAATATTTAAATAAGTACAATTGTACATATTAAGCAAATAATATATAACAAAGAAATGAAATTTTTAAATCATTTTTTTTAAAAGATGTATATAACATATATCAAAACTTAAGTTGCATAGAAAAGCACAGATTTATATTTTCGCAATATTTCGTGGACATAGTCATTTCATGAATTGCGTTTCGTGGACATAGCATCGGCCTTAGACTTATGAATCCATTCATTGTTAAGATAATTCAATGAAAAGAAAACGCATTTATAACATTATGCAGATTGAAAAAGAAGCATTTAAAGACTGCAAAAGTTTATCGGTTCTTAGAAAATGACGTCTCTAAAGAAATTAATGGGTGGATGGATAAAAAAAACCCGTATTATTGTGTCCAACTAACTGCTTCTTATCGAGAATAGGAGTAAGGAAAACATTTCAAAACATTTAGACTAAATTTTAACATTTATCTTATTGGTAACAATAAATGGGTAAATATTAAGGTGAACTTGATAATTAATAAACTGAAAAAGAAAGATTATTCTAAAAAAAAAAAGATTTGATGAAATATATATACATGAAAACAAAACAAACCATTCAGTCTACTATTTACAACATCGAAAGGCAGCCATTACTTGTGTACTATGACCGTGACGTTTAAGGTAGTACGATTACGATTGGTTGGCTTTGTTCGAAAGCACCTGCCGCCGAAATAAAATTTTATAAAATAGTCAAAGCCCTGTTGCTGTTCCCCCCACCCACGAGGTTATGTTTTTTGAATGTGATGAAAACCTGCCATTATTTAAATGTAAACTTCAAAATTCTGATAAGACTAAGAGCCCTTCTAACGAACCCTGTCCTACTTTTTTTTATATCACAAGTCTCGTTTTATACATCTTTATAAAGAGAAATATTGTCATGAAGTTTCATTAAAGTATTAAAATAAAATGAAGAAACTGAGTTGGCCTATACTGTTATTTACATCACGACTATGTGTTGAAAATCATAATAAAACGTCGATAATAAAAGTTAATTAGCTGTGGCTATGCGCAATGCCATTTCTAATATAGATTCACATAGAACACGATTTAAAACGTGTTTTATTTTATCTTCGTGTTCGTAAAAATAGGGCATCAAGTAAAAGACCCAGTCTCGTAAAGCAGACTAATTCTATACGGTCACCCTGTGGCTATTGCTATCGAGACTTCAAAAGAGAGCGTGGATGAATCGGCTTCATTGTGGTCAGTCTACTGCGATGCTCCTTGATGAACAGTTCAAAGGAACGTTACAATGCTGTTTGTAAAGTATCGAGGCTATACCCCATCCCCCCTTAATAGCATACCTAAATCAGTAAAGTTATCGGAAAATGTTAGGCATACAGGCCCGTGGCCAGGTCAGGGAGGCACCAATACCCAGCAAGGGGGCACCTTTACATTTTCTTTATTTTTTCCTCTCTTTCTTCTTTTTTAAGCGGGGGAGGGGGGCACTCCATACCTAGCCGGGGGGGGGGGCACGGCCCCCCCCAGTTCCCCCGCCCCCTTGTTACGGGGCTGGGCATACAACATGCAGGCTACTATGAACTATGACTAACAACATTACTATTGTATGTATAGTTCACTTTAATAGTGTTAAAGAAAGTCTACTGGGAAGAGATTTGTTAATTATAAATAAAAATAGGTTCCCTTAGTCTTAAAGTTCATCGGAGCAGTACAAGTGTAGAATTAGTCTGTTTCTGTAACCACAATACATGTAAGCCTACACTGCTATACACTGCGATACATGTAGGCCTGTACTGCAATACACTGCAATACATGTAGGCCGGTACTGCTATACACTGCAATACATGTAGGCCTGTACTGCTATACACTGCAATACATGTAGGCCGGTACTGCTATACACTGCGATACATGTAGGCCGGTACTGCTATACACTGCGATACATGTAGGCCTGTACTGCAACACACTGCAATACATGTAGGCCGGTACTACTATACACTGCAATACATGTAGGCCGGTACTGCTATACACTGCGATACATGTAGGCCTGTACTGCAATACACTGCAATACATGTAGGCCGGTACTGCTATACACTGCGATGCATGTAGGCCTGTACTGCAACACACTGCAATACATGTAGGCCGGTACTGCTATACACTGCGATACATGTAGGCCTGTACTGCAACACACTGCGATACATGTAGGCCTGTACTGCAACACACTGCGATACATGTAGGCCTGTACTGCTATACACTGCAATACATGTAGGCAGTGGCGCAACCAGCAAAAAATGCTGGGGGGGGGGCTCACAAATCACATATAGAAGAAATACAGTTTGACAGTCTTTTTAGTAACTTTATATAGTAAAATATGTATTGATGATTTGGTCTGGTTGCGCCACTGCATGTAGGCCTATACTGCTATACACTACAATACATGTAGGCCTATACTGCTATACACTACAATACATGTAGGCCTATACTGCTATACACTACAATACATGTAGGCATATACAGCTATACATTGCAATACATGTAGGCATATACAGTTATACACTGCAATACATGTCGGCATATACAGCTGTACATTGCAATACATGTAGGCGTATATAGCAATACACTTCATAGGGGCGCTGAAAAAGCAAACCCCAAAACTCTATGTAAAAAAAAAATATAACAAAAAATGAGATGAATTGTCCGATTGCGCTGATATAATGCGCACCTAAATTAGCTAGCTTTTCATATTCTTTAATTGGTGCAGCAAGAAGTTAATTTTACGTACATTAAGATGGAATATTTTGTCTACCTAATTGGCATCAAAGGAAATGAGTTGATCACATGTCTTTGTCTCTTCATCTCTAGTAAGTCACGGATTTATAATTCATACATCTTTATACATTTTTTCTCTCTATACTTCATATATCTTACATTATATTCGGTAGGATTATTCCTTTAGATTGTATATTCATCTTTATGAAATTATGATTAGACACACATAATATATATATATAACCCATAATCCTATATATATTTACACTCTATGAATATTTTATAATATTAAATCTTATACATTTGACATGCTTAATTTTTTGTACCACACAATACAACACATCGCACATTACTTACATAGACCAAAAGGCCTTCATTGTACCACACAATACAACACATTGCACATTACTTACATAGACCAAAAGCCTTCATTGTACCACACAATATAACACATTGCACATTACTTACATAGACCAAAAGGCCTTCATTGTACCACACAATACAACACATTGCACATTGCTTACATAGACCAAAAGGCCTTCATTGTACCACACAATACAACACATCGCACATTACTTACATAGACCAAAAGGCCTTCATTGTACCACACAATACAACACATTGCACATTGCTTACATAGTCCAAAAGGCCTTCATTGTACCACACAATACAACACATTGCACATTACTTACATAGACCAAAGGGCCTTCATTGTACCACACAATACAACACATTGCACATTGCTTACATAGACCAAAAGGCCTTCATTGTACCACACAATACAACCCATTGCACATTACTTACATAGACCAAAAGGCCTTCATTGTACCACACAATACAACACATTGCACATTACTTACATAGACCAAAGGGCCTTCATTGTACCATGGCCAGAAGGCCATGTTTGTAGCGGGCCCACAAGCCTAGTTTTACATGGGCCCGCAAGTCTTGTTTGTACCGGGCCCACAAGCCTTGTTTTACATGGGCCCACAAGTCTTGTTTGTACCGGGCCCACAAGCCTTGTTTTACATGGGACCACAAGTCTTGATTGTATCGAGCCCACAAGCCTTGCTTTACATGGGCCCACAAGTTTGTACCGGGCCCACAAGCCTCGTTTTACATGGGCCCACAAGTATTATTTGTACCGGCCCCACAAGCCTTGTTTTACATGGGCCTACAAGTCTTGATTGTACCGGCCCCACAAGCCTTGTTTTACATGGGCCCACAAGTATTGTTTGTATCGGGCCCACAAGTCTTGTTTTACATGGGCCTACAAGTCTTGTTTGAACCGGGCCCACAAGCCTTGTTTTACATGGGCCCACACGTCTTGTTTGTACCGGGGCCCACACGCATTTTTTTCTACTTGGGCCCTCATTCCTTGTTTGTACCAGGCCCACAATCTGGATTTTTTTCTCGGATGCCCTCTGCGAGGGTGTCTACCTTGACGTCGGACCTGTGCAGATTGCTACAAGATGCAAACATTTAATTTGAATGGATTTGCTATTACAGATGCTGTGGTACTGCATGGATTAAAGTTTTACCTGGTGAGTCCAGCGAGAAGTGGGGAGCTACATGCACACATTTGCCCATTCAAACAGTCAATTAGTGTAAGCTTTTTAAAAAAAACAACAACTGTATAGTGAAATAAATAATTATGCAAAGAGCAAATATAAATACACGTTCAAAGAACAGTTTGAGGGGGAAACAACAGCCGGGGGGGGGGGGTGGGTGTGTTTGGGGGGAGGGGTTAAGTGTTTTATGTGCAGCCAGTAAGGTAAGAAGGGAGCTAGTCTAGGGAGGGGTGCCGAAATGTTTTTGTACTTTTCGAATCTGGAGAAGGGCGCTTAAAATAATGTACTCGCCCACTGCGGCACCACAGTGGCTTGCTATAGTTCTACTACATCTTACTTTTATACTAATTATAGTTCTACTACATCTTACTTTTATACTAATTAACCTCCATACCTTGCAGCCATGGGCGTATTCATGGGGGGGGGCAAGGGGGCATTTGCCCCCCCCTACATTTTGAAAAAATGTCATATAAGAGGGGGCATTTGCTCCCCCCCTTACATTTAAAAAAAATGTCATAAAGTTGTTATTTGCCCCCCCCCCCCCTGGAAAATTTTTGCCCCCCCCCCCTGGAAAAATTCCTAGCGACGCCCATGCTTGCAGCTTCTAATTTTTGAAACAATTAGTAATTGGTTTGGAACAATAATATCCTCACAAAAAAAAATAATTTCTCGTATTGTCTCATTTATCCTCCATAGATAAGTGTTACTAAAGTAGAATACAGCGACGCCATCGATGGTGCTGGTGAGGTCGACCAAACTGAGGTCATTTCTAATTGCAGCAGAAAGATCTTCTCTGTCACCTATAAGTAAGATCAAGGAAGATCAACTGATAATGAATTGATCTATAAATTAACATGAAGCAGTGATCTTTAAACGTTTACTTTCGCGGCCTTCTTAAATTTATATATTTACATAAGATCTTTTGTAAAATCTCAATTTGACAATATTTTACAAGATAGATGAAAAAATGAGACCTTATTTAAGTGATATTTTATTTTCAATGAAATTTGTTTTTAATCAACTCTTTGAATGGAACAAAACAAACTTCTTATTGACAATACCCCCCCCCCACACCTCCCTAATTAATTTCGCTTATTGAACGTTATTTATTGAATGGTTTCCCCTCATTTCAGTGTCAGCCACTACAGCAGCAACAATAATGTGTCTGTCACAGTTCTTGTACTCATGGGGCAACACAAGGAGGCGTACATGGCCGTACCTGTAGAGCAGTGGGGCATACAGTACCTTGTAGTCACACTAAGGTAAATTATTGCTTTTGTTTCTTGTACTTCATCTCACCCAGGGTGCTCAATTTGCCGCCACGTGTGGCTGTTAGAGAGGTAAATGGCGGTGGTGAACAAATATGTATATGATCGTATATGACAGATCTACGTCAGTCTGACGTCTGCTCTAGCTTCTATTGATATACGTCAGTTTGACGTCTGCTCTAGCTTCTATTGATATACGTCAGTTTGACGTCTGCTCTAGCTTCTATTGATAAACGTCAGTCTGACGTCTGCTCTAGCTTCTATTGATAAACGTCAGTCTGACGTCTGCTCTAACTTCTATTGATATACGTCAGTCTGACGTCTGCTCTCGCTTCTATTGATATACGTCAGTTTGACGTCTGCTCTAGCTTCTAGTGATAAACGTCAGTCTGAC
Organism: Bulinus truncatus; assembly: GCA_021962125.1. Taxonomy (NCBI): domain Eukaryota; kingdom Metazoa; phylum Mollusca; class Gastropoda; family Planorbidae; genus Bulinus; species Bulinus truncatus. Next base: position 5,419,032 of record JAGDYQ010000036.1, on the reverse strand, counting down.
GTCTGCTCTAGCTTCTAGTGATATACGTCAGTCTGACGTCTGCTCTAGCTTCTATTGATTAACGTCAGTCTGACGTCTGCTCTAGCTTCTATTGATATACGTCAGTCTGACGTCTGCTCTCGCTTCTATTGATATACGTCAGTTTGATGTCTGCTCTAGCTTCTATTGATATACGTCAGTTTGACGTCTGCTCTAGCTTCTAGTGATATACGCCAGTCTGACGTCTGCTCTAGCTTCTATTGATATACGTCAGTTTGACGTCTGCTCTAACTTCTATTGATATACGTCAGTTTGATGTCTGCTCTAGCTTCTATTGATATACGTCAGTTTGACGTCTGCTCTAACTTCTATTGATATACGTCAGTTTGACGTCTGCTCTAGCTTCTATTGCTATACGTCAGTCTGACGTCTGCTCTAACTTCTAGTGATATACGCCAGTTTGACGTCTGCTCTCGCTTTTAGTGATAAACGTCAGTCTGACGTCTGCTCTAGCTTCTAGTGATATACGCCAGTCTGACGTCTGCTCTAGCTTCTATTGATAAACGTCAGTCTGACGTCTGCTCTAACTTCTATTGATATACGTCAGTCTGACGTCTGCTCTAACTTCTATTGATATACGTCAGTCTGACGTCTGCTCTTGCTTCTATTGATATACGTCTGTTTGACGTCTGCTCTAGCTTCTACTTATACACCAGTCTGACGTCTGCTCTAACTTTACGATCGTTGTTTATATATTTATATCATGCTGTATTAAATCCTAAATCCAGTGGCGTAATCCCAGGAGGGACGGTCTTCCCTAGCTGCACTTAATTTGCCACCAGAAAGGGTGGCATGTTTTCCAATTTTAATTCTTTTTAGGCACGGGAAAGGCAACAACTATGGATTATGCTCCAGGTTCTGCCAACATTAGTTACGTCCCTGCCTAAACCGAGTTGAAGCACAGACAAAATTCTTAGAATTTAGAAGGATAAACGGAGATGTCACACATTTCTTTATTAAAACTGATTAAAATAAGTGAGTACTAGAATACAAGGTACAGGATAGTCAGAGCTCACGTAGGAATGTATGATACCTGTTTTATCTGTAGTCAATGATACATAATAACTGTACAATAATTGTTATCAGACTATTTCTAACGAACTAAGCCATGTTGTCTCAACGATGTTGCCTGATTCGCCTATGCCTACTAACGACTCTGTGTATAATTATGTAGATACATACATTGGCACATTCTAACTTTTCCCCGTCACTTTAGTATAGAACGGGGGACGGGTGGCCGAGTGGTGTAGACACTCGACTGTCGACCTGAGAGTCCTGGATTCGTTCCTCGGTGAGAATTTTTCCAGGTGAAATGAGTTTCAAAGTCGTCTCACAAGTCCACCCAGCTTTAAATGGGTACCTGACTTTAAGTTGGGGAAGTAAAGGCGGCTGGGCGTTGTGCTAACCACACAACCCCTTCATATGCCGAGGTTATAGAAACAGATAAATTCTACACTTCATCTGCCCCGATGGCCCGTTAGGGCTAAGGGAATTTTGCTTTTTTTTTACTTTTAGTATAGAACAAGTAGAACACGACTGTGAAGAGATTCAGACTTAAGCATGTATAGAAATTGTTTTTTTTTCGTTCTAATGTCTGTCTGGCAGAGTTGGCGGTTTTCTTCTGATTGTAGCTCACATACATGCGAACATTACCTTCACCCGAAACATTGAAGGCTTGCCTGGAGAGGTGGAGCTGCCCAGGTAAGTCAGGTAAGACACAAAGACAGGACCATCTGTTTGACAATCTTATACCTCATCTTCAATTTAACTTTATAGTTGCATAATATTCGATATACAAATTTATAACAGAGCAAATAGGTCAATATTTCCTAAATCTGATCAATAGCCCTCTAATTATGGACGAGTTCATAGCCCTCTAATTATGGACGAGTTCATAGCCCTCTAATTATGGACGAGTTCATAGCCCTCTAATTATGGACGAGTTCATAGCCCTCTAATTATTGACGAGTTCATAGCCCTCTAATTATGGACGAGTTCATAGCCCTCTAATTATGGACGAGTTCATAGCCCTCTAATTATGGACGAGTTCATAGCCCTCTAATTATTGACGAGTTCATAGCCCTCTAATTATTGACGAGTTCATAGCCCTCTAATTATGGACGAATTCTTCAAGACATTTTAATATTGGTGAGCCCAATATTTAAAAATAAAAATATTGAGGTTCGGTAATGACCTCAAGTAATAATGCAAATGATAGTCATTTTTGTCACGTGACTTCCATCCCCACCCCGAGGAATGATTCATGAACATATCAACACTAACACCACACAGATGAGGTAGCTACATATTTAAATTAAATAAGTACATTAATCAAATATTTTGACGTCAATTTAGTTTTTTTTTTCTGATAAAGTAACTTCGCATATCGTCTGAATGACTGTGACAACCAAAAGCCGTTTTACAACTATATGGGTGAGTTGCTCATAATGTTGTTTAGGGAATTAAAAACTAGCTTATGATGTTAGTAAAATAATTTACAGTTGAAATATCTAAACAGAGGGGAGAGAGAGAGAGAGAGAGAGAGAGAGAGAGAGATTGAGAGAGAGATAGAGAGATTGAGAGAATGAGAGAGAGAGAGAGATTGAGAGAGAGATATTGAGAGATATTAAGAGAGAGATATAGAAAGATTGAGAGAGATTGAGAGAATGAGAGAGAGAGAGAGATTGAGAGAGATATTGAGAGATATTGAGAGAGAGAGAGAGATTGAGAGAGGGAGATATAGAGAGATTGAGAGAGATTGGGAGAATGAGAGAGAGAGAGAGATTGAGAGAGATATTGAGAGATATTGAGAGAGAGAGAGAGAGATTGAGAGAGATTGAGAGAGAGAGAGATAGAGAGATTGAGAGAGAGATTGAGAGAGATTGAGAGAGATTAGAGAGAGATTGAGAGAGAGAGAGAGGGAGAGAGAGAGATTGAGAGAGATAGATAGAGAGAGAGAGAGAGAGAGAGAGAGAGAGTGGGAAACTATTTACATTTGTATGACTTTATTTTTGAGATATTATTTTCTTTGTGATACATTTTTCTGGTCTACAGCCGTAAGGTCTACAAGGCAGACGACACAGACCTGTTTAAATAGGGTTAGGCAGACGACACAGACCTGTTTAAATAGGGTTAGGCAGACGACACAGACCTGTTTAAATAGGGTTAGGCAGACGACACAGACCTGTTTAAATAGGGTTAGGCAGACGACACAGACCTGTTTAAATAGGGTTAGGCAGACGACACAGACCTGTTTAAATAGGGTTAGGCAGACGACACAGACCTGTTTAAATAGGGTTACATGTGTAGTTTTGACTGAAGAGTGCAGATGTTTCATAAAATGTTAGCATAAGCGTGGACATACTCAACACATACCATTCATAGAGTGCTAAACATACTCGACACATACCATTCATAGAGTGCTAAACATACTCAACACATACCATTCATAGAGTGCTAAACATACTCAACACATACCATTCATAGAGTGCTAAACATACTCAACACATACCATTCATAGAGTGCTAAACATACTTGACACATACCATTCATAGAGTGCTAAACATACTCAACACATACCATTCATAGAGTGCTAAACATACTTGACACATACCATTCATAGAGTGCTAAACATACTCAACACATACCATTCATAGAGTGCTAAACATACTTAACACATACCATTCATAGAGTGCTAAACATACTCAACACATACCATTCATAGAGTGCTAATGCAACTTTGACTCTAGCATACAGTGTTAATTTATCTCTACATCTAACGACTGTGCAGAATTCATAACATTATTATTATACGGTGAAATGAAACTTTCACTTGCTTCAAAGTTCTAACGTTTTCCGATATTTTTCTGTTTTATTTTATTTCATACGATTTTTTTTTCTTTCTCTAAACAGGGGCGTATTTGCAAGCTAATAATCCAGTTGGGGTCATCAGTGGTAGCTGCCCTGTGTCTGATGTTGTCAAAACGAGCCTTACTATAGGTGAGTAGATTGGTCCTTTTATACTTTCATACTGTAGCATTAAACCTTGCAGTATGTGACTATAACTATTTCCTAGTGTGTGCTTAAACCAACTCACTCACTCGCCTCCCCGCCCCCCCCTCTCTCTCTCAACTGTTGTCTGTTTCCATGTTTCTGTTGGTCAACACAAGAAATGGTCGTCCCGTCAACGGTCCGTCCATTTTACGATTTCTTCAGTTTCTGTCAAGTCCAGAGCGCAGGCTGCTACTTGATAGTTTCGTCTCCATTGAAAGCAAAGTTCACTGTCACGGAATACGGCACAGGTGATGTGCTGGAGTACAGTATTGTGTCTATTCGAGACTCGAACAAGGTGCACTTCTATCTATCTATCTATCTATCTATCTATCTATCTATCTATCTATCTATCTATCTATCTATCTATCTATCTATCTATCTATCTATCTATCTATCTATCTATCTATCTATCTATCTATCTATCTATCTATCTATCTATCTATCTATCTATCTATCTATCTATCTATCTATCTGTCTGTCTGTCTGTCTGTCTGTCTGTCTGTCTGTCTGTCTGTCTGTCTGTCTGTCTGTCTGTCTGTCTGTCTGTCTGTCTGTCTGTCTGTCTGTCTGTCTATCTATCTATCTATCTATCTATCTATCTATCTATCTATCTATCTATCTATCTATCTATCTATCTATCTATCTATCTATCTATCTACCTATCTATTTGTTTGACACTAATGTGTAACACTATGTCTCAATCAGTTCATCAAGGCCAGTGCTAGAGTCACCAGCTACACTTTGGTCCAGGTGTCCGTAGTGTTCACATCTCAAGATGGAGCTGACCAGACGTTGAAATCTCTATGCTTGATTCTCCCAACACAATTGTTTCTAACTAAATACATGTGGATGTAAGCTTCTTCTAGCATATGTATTATAATTAATTAAAGAATTCGAGCTAACTTCTCATCCTTACAGGGGACATTACCACATTCGAAAAATGAAAGATAATAACTATTTAACAGTTATTACTTTATAAACCTTGGAATAAATACAGTAACATAAATGTAATGTTTGAATGTAGTGTTTGAATGTAGTGTTTGAAAGTAGTGTTTGAATGTAGTATTTTAATATAATGTTTGAATACAGTGTTTGAATGTAGTGTTTTAATATAATGTTTTAATATAATGTTTGAATGCAGTGTTTGAATGCAGTGTTTGAGTGTAGTGTTTTAATATAATGTTTGAATGCAGTGGTTGAATGTAGTGTTTTAATATAATGTTTTAATATAATGTTTGAATGCAGTGTTTGAATGAAGTGTTAGAATGTAGAGTTTGCCTGTAGTATTTGTGTAGAACTATAAATAGTAACTCGTATTTGTTTACAAGGAAGCAAATGTATTCAGCTTTAAAAATGAATGGACACATCGAAATGTGGACAAATATGGGTCTTACATGTGGGCCTTACATGTGGGCCTTACATGTGGGCCTTACATGTGGGCCTTACATGTGGACCTTACATGTGGGCCTTACATGTGGGCCTTACATGTGGGCCTTACATGTTGGCCTTACATGTTGGCCTTACATGTGGGCCTTACATGTGGGCCTTACATGTGGGCCTTACTATTCAGGGCCCATTGCGCGCCCATTGTACTCGCCATTATATCCGTTTCTGTAATTTGCTATGGGCACGTTTACTCCTGCCTTGATGAATATTTTGTGCGTAATTTATTCACAGGATACCGACATTGATGGAGAAAACTTTTAATTTCGTTGTCATAGTAACCAGGTCGAATGTCACCTCCATGTTGCTAAATCAGGAAATATTATCCAGGCTAGTAACGTTTGATATTAGAAAGTTTCAAAATACTCATTCTTCAAAAAATATCATGCCTTGTGGCGAAGTAGGTTTTACTTTCCGTCAATGATCTGCTCTTTGTACAGCTCTTATCTCGAATTTAAGAAACTATCGTGTTTGCCCATCCCTGTTATAATCTAAACCTCTGGTCAATTATTTCTTTAGATATTGTATAATCCACTACTAATTGTCTTCGACTAATTGTTTACTACCTAATGTCTTCAACTAATTGTCTACTACTCATTGTCTAACTAATTGTTTACAGCTAATTGTCTACAACTAATTTTTTACCACTAATTGTCTTCAACTAATTGTTTACTTATCGTAGACAATTTTGTTTACAATGAGTTATCTTTTTCTCCATTGATGTTGTTACAGTAGACACTCCTGTTTAACAAGGCATGGAAAATTTCAGCGATGGACCCCACCATTTCAGCTGTATTCCCCACCATCTCAGCTGTATTCCCCACCATCTCAGCTGTATTCCCCACCATCTCAGCTGCATTCCCCACCATCTCAGCTGTATTCCCCACCATCTCAGCTGTAATTCCCCACCATCTCAGCTGTATTTCCCACCATTTCAGCTTTATTCCCCACCATCTCAGCTGTATTCCCCACCATCTCAGCTGTATTCCCCACCATCTCAGCTGTATTCCCCACCATCTCAGCTGTATTTCCCACCATCTCAGCTGTATTCCCCACCATCTCAATTGTAGTCTCCATAATTGTAGGCCCCAGCTCCCTATGACAAGTGACTGACCGTATGTTGATCAAATCACAGCTTCCTTAGACTAGTGACTGACCGTATGAGGATCTAATCACAGCTTCCTTAGTCTAGTGACTGACCGTATGTTGATCTAATCACAGCTCCCACAGACCAGTGACTGACCGTATGTTGATCTAATTACAGCCCCCACAGACCAGTCACAGAGTACCAATCAACTGAATGGCGAGTCATTCACTTACCTCTGCCAGCCGAGTATCAGAGTTACCTACTCAGGAGCAGTTCAGGAGAGTCTTTCGGCTGTTACATCTATGGCACCGCCACGGGCTCTCTGTTCGCCTCCCCTGTTGGTTTTGGCCAGACGACTGTCGTGAATGTGACGGAACTAACGAACACATGCCGGAATGTAAGTCAGCGAAGTGTATTCAAGTAAAGTATTTAAGTAAAGTATTCAAGTAAAGTATTCAAATAAAGTATTCAAGTAAAGTATTCAAGTAAAGTATTTAAGTAAAGTATTTAAGTAAAGTATTCAAGTAAAGTATTTAAGTAAAGTATTCAAGTAAAGTATTTAAGTAAAGTATTCAAATAAAGTATTTAAGTAAAGTATTCAAGTAAAGTATTCAAGTAAAGTATTCAAGTAAAGTATTTAAGTAAAGTATTCAAGTAAAGTATTCAAGTAAAGTATTCAAGTAAAGTATTCAAGTAAAGTATTCAAGTAAAGTATTCAAGTAAAGTATTCAAGTAAAGTATTCAAATAAAGTATTCAAGTAAAGTATTCAAGTAAAGTATTCAAGTAAAGTATTCAAGTAAAGTATTCAAGTAAAGTACTCAAATAAAGTATTCAAGTAAAGTATTCAAGTAAAGTATTCAAGTAAAGTATTCAAGTAAAGTATTCAAGTAAAGTATTCAAGTATTCAAGTAAAGTATTCAAGTAAAGTATTCAAGTAAAGTATTCAAGTAAAGTATTCAAGTAAAGTATTCAAGTAAAAAAACAGCAACAGGGACATTGTTTTTTATGGGGCTCTAGGAAAAGGCTTTCAGGGCTAGTTTGGGGCGATAGGCCAAATTACCTGACGTGTACTTGATGAAATCAGTTCGATAGGAAATATTACTTCGGCTGTCCTATAAAAGAAAGGCTATAGTCTGCAGTGACATGTAGCAATATTCCCACAAGTCCCAGCTGCAGTGACATTTAGCAATATCCCACAAGTCCCGTCTGCAGTGACATGTAGCAATATCCCACAAGTCCCGGCTGCAGTGACATGTAGCAATATCCCACAAGTTCCGGCTGCAGTGACATTTAGCAATATCCCACAAGTCCCGTCTGCAGTGACATTTAGCAATATCCCACAAGTCCCGTCTGCAGTGACATGTAGCAATATCCCATAAGTCCCGTCTGCAGTGACATGTAGCAATATCCCACAAGTTCCGGCTGCAGTGACATTTAGCAATATCCCACAAGTCCCGTCTGCAGTGACATGTAGCAATATCCCACAAGTTCCGGCTGCAGTGACATTTAGCAATATCCCACAAGTCCCGTCTGCAGTGACATGTAGCAATATTCCACAAGTCCCGTCTGCAGTGACATGTAGCAATATCCCACAAGTTCCGGCTGCAGTGACATTTAGCAATATCCCACAAGTCCCGTCTGCAGTGACATGTAGCAATATCCCACAAGTCCCGTCTGCAGTGACATGTAGCAATATCCCACAAGTCCCGTCTGCAGTGACATGTAGCAATATCCCACAAGTCCCGTCTGCAGTGAGTTAATTTTTTTCCCCTATTTTATTGATACCCCCTCCCCCGTAGTATTACATTTCAGTGATGACAGTAGATAAGCTATGGTCTGATGATATACTCTACCGTCGTTATGTTTTATAGCCATGTGATATACTCTACCATCATGCGCATGTTGTTTAATGTTCAGAGGATATACTTTACCATCATGTAGTTTGATTGTCAGTGGATATACTTTACCATCATGTTGTTTAATGTTCAGAGGATATACTTTACCATCATGTTGTTTAATGTTCAGAGGATATACTTTACCATCATGTAGTTTGATTGTCAGTGGATATACTTTACCATCATGTTGTTTAATGTTCAGTGGATATACTTTACCATCATGTAGTTTGATTGTCAGTGGATATACTTTACCATCATGTTGTTTAATGTTCAGTGGATATACTTTACCATCATGTAGTTTGATTGTAAGAGGATATACTTTACCATCATACAGGGAACCAACTGTATTCTTATCAAGATGGTAAGAGATGATGACATCGATAATGATTGTGATGGAAGCATTGATGAAGAAGTCTTAAATACATTAGGTAAGAACGTATCTATGTCTGTGTCTATTTTATACTAGGTAAGAACGTATCTATGTCTGTGTCTATTTTATATCTAGTTTTGAAAAAAAAAATCTAAATAATGTTTACAAATATGTGCGATTGTTTGGACGATACTTTAATTTTGCAGTACTGTATGTATTAATTGTGTGTGAGTACTCAACAGTGAGATTAGGTATATGTTTTTTTTTAATATGTGAGTACTGAACAGTTCATTTATGTGTGCATGTTTATGTGTTTGAGTACTGAACAATGTTTTTAGATATTTATGTTTTTGTGTTTGAATACTGAACAATGTTTTTAGATAAGTATGTTTGAGTACTGAACAATATTTTTAGTTATGTCTGTTTTTGTGTTTGAGTACTGAACAATGTTTTTAGTTATTTATGTTTTTGTGTTTGAGTACTGAACAATGTTTTTAGTTATATCTGTTTTTATGTTTGAGTACTGAACAATGTTTTTAGTTATGTCTGTTTTTATGTTTGAGTACTGAACAGTGTGTTTAGTTATGTCTGTTTTTATGTTTGAGTACTGAACAATAATTTTAGTTATGTCTGTTTTTATGTTTGAGTACTGCACAGTGTGTTTAGTTATGTTTGTTGTTATGTTTGAGTACTGAACAGTGTGTTTAGTTATGTCTGTTTTTATGTTTGAGTACTGACCAGTGTGTTTAGTTATGTCTGTTTTTATGTTTGAGTACTGAACAGTGTGTTTAGTTGTGTTTGTTTTTATGTTTGAGTACTGAACAGTGTGTTTAGTTGTGTTTGTTTTTGTGTTTGTGTACTGAACAGTGTGTTTAGTTATGTTTGTTTGAGTACTGAACAGTGTGTTTAGTTGTGTTTGTTTTTTTTGTGTTTTAGGTATTTGTGTTTTGTGCATACTTTTTTTTATTTCGTATGCAGCATAAAATTAATATTTGTGCAGGTAGATTGTTTGTGTTAAGTTGTACGTTTAACATTTTTATTTCATTTGCATCATTTAACATTATATTAGTACAAGGTTGTGTGTGTGTGTGTGTGTGTCTGTGTATGTGTGTTGTTAAAACTTGTATTTCATAGCGTTAGATTAACTTATGTGTATGTTTGTTTAATTATTGTGTGTCTCTGTATGTTTAATGATTGTATGTGTCTGTGTGTGCGTGTGTCTGCTACTAATAGAAACTGTCTGCACGGGTGTCTCTCGGTTTGAATAGTGTATTGTGGGTAATATAATGTTTACGTGTCCAATCCAGATGATGATTTCGATGGATTTATTGACGAAGACACATCAGGAGATCCTGAAAATGGTAAATTGATTTGTCTGCGTTTCTTTCTTCCTATTTATGAGTGAATGTCTCATAAATCATTTTACTTGAACTAAATTCGAATTCTTTATGCTATCATCAAATGATGAAAAATACATGAAATGAACGTCTTTAAATTATTGGAAAAGTAGAGCCTAAAAAAAAAGTAAAGTTCCCTTTGCCCATAATGGGCCTTAGGGGCTGATGAAGTGTAGAACAGGTCGGTTTCTGTTGCCACAGAACAGGTCGGTTTCTGTTGCCACAGAACAGGTCGGTTTCTGTTGCCACAGAACAGGTCGGTTCATGTTGCCACAGAACAGGTCGGTTCATGTTGCCACAGAACAGGTCGGTTTCTCTTGCCACAGAACAGGTCGGTTTCTGTTGCCACAGAACAGGTCGGTTTCTGTTGCCACAGAACAGGTCGGTTCATGTTGCCACAGAACAGGTCGGTTCATGTTGCCACAGAACAGGTCGGTTTCTCTTGCCACAGAACAGGTCGGTTTCTGTTGCCACAGAACAGGTCGGTTTCTGTTGCCACAGAACAGGTCGGTTCATGTTGCCACAGAACAGGTCGGTTCATGTTGCCACAGAACAGGTCGGTTCATGTTGCCACAGAACAGGTCGGTTTCTGTTGCCACAGAACAGGTCGATTTCTGTTGCCACAGAACAGGTCGGTTTCTGTTGCCACAGAACAGGTCGGTTCATGTTGCCACAGAACAGTTCGGTTCATGTTGCCACAGAATATAAAGATAATGTGTGGCTTTACATGCGTCCAAACTTTTACAGTGTTAACCAAGGTCATTTTTAGTTTAAGTGTTAAATTGGGAATTTTCAATAAAGTATTAGCTAAGATATCTGTATAAAGTTTTAGCTATGATAATATCTATATAAAGTATTAGCTATGGTATTATTTCTCAATAAGGGTGATTGAACACTCGACTATAGTGGAAATGATGAAAGGGTACAACTAAGCCAGTCTCATTAGTGAGACTTTTATCTTACAGAGACTTGGTGAGACTTATCTTACAAAGACTTGGTGAGACTTATCTTACAGAGACTTGGTGAGACTTATCTTACAGAGACTTGGTGAGACTTATCTTACAGAGACTTGTCGAGACTTATCTTACAGAGACTTGGTGAGACTTATCTTACAGAGACTTGGTGAGACCTATCTTACAGAGACTTGGTGAGACTTTTCTTAAAGAGACTTGGTGAGACTTATCTTACAGAGACTTGGTGAGACCTTTCTTACAGAGACTTGGTGAGACCTATCTTACAGAGACTTGGTGAGACTTATCTTACAGAGACTTGGTGAGACTTATCTTACAGAGACTTGGTGAGACCTATCTTACATAGACTTGGTGAGACCTATCTTACAGAGACTTGGTGAGACCTATCTTACAGAGACTTGGTGAGACTTATCTTACAGAGACTTGGTGAGACTTATCTTACAGAGACTTGGTGAGACTTATCTTACAGAGACTTGGTGAGACTTATCTTACAGAGACTTGGTGAGACTTATCTTACATAGACTTGGTGAGACTTATCTTACAGAGACTTGGTGAGACTTATCTTACAGAGACTTGGTGAAACTTATCTTACAGAGACTTGGTGAGACTTTTCTTACAGACACTTGGTGAGACTTTTCTTACAGAGACTTTCATTCATCCATAGTATAATTTCTTTGTTGATTTTTTTTAGGTTGTCTTCATGGTTGGTTTGGTAAGAACTGCGACAGTATGTGTCACTGCAATCAGTCCGCGTGCAACAGAGAAGGGATGTGTGCAACGAATGTAGCTTGCGTGGACGGGTATTTCGGTTCCACATGTCAATTTAGTAAGTGAACAAAGTTTCTTAACACATTTTAACACCATTAACAGTTAGCGCTAACGAAACAAACTGTTAACACCTGACACTGAAAATTCGTATCCACTTTTGATATTAGTTTTTCACACTGACACACCCAACTGACACAGTGAAACACCCAGATTACACACTGACACACCCTGCTAACACACTGACACACCCAACTTACACCCTGCTTACGCATTGATACACCCAACTTACACACTGACACACCCTGCTAACACACTGATACACCCTGCTAACACACTGACACACCCAACTTACACACTGACACACCCTGCTTACACACTGATATACCCAGCTTACACACTGACACACCCTGCTTACACACTGATATACCCAGCTTACACACCGACACACCCAACTTACACCCTGCTTACACATTGATACACCCAACTTACACACTGACACACCCTGCTAACACACCGACACACCCAGCTTACACACTGACACACCCAGCTTGCACACTGACACACCCAGATTACACACTGACACACCCTACTTACACACTGACACACCCTGCTTACACACTGATATACCCAGCTTACACACCGACACACCAGCTTACACACCGACACACCAGCTTACACACTGACACACCCAGATTACACACTGACACACCCTACTTACATACTGGCACACCCTACTTACACACTTTCTCACCCAGTTTACACACTGACATAACCAGCTTACACACTGACACACCCGGCTTACACACTGAGACACTTTGCTTACACACTGACACACACTACTTACACACTGAAACACCCTACTTACACACCGACACACCCAGCTTATAAACACAACGTACACACTTGCACACCCAGCTTACACACTGATACACCTTGCTTACACACTGACACACCCTGCTTACAGACTGACACACCCTGCTTACAGACTGAAAGTAATTCCACTTGACAGAGCCTTCTTAATGGCCTGTCCCCACTCAGAGGTATAACTGGTCTGGGGCCCTGTGACGGCGGCCCACCTAGGGCTACATTTACCTTGCCGTCTGCCAGAAGTGAGATCAGCAGTATATTTAGTACTTTCTGGTAGCACTTTCAAAGCCCTTCTCAGCGCTGCCAACTCCACCTCCCCACAGCTAAACCAACAAGTAGAGATGCTACTAAAGCTACTCAAAGGAACAAAATTATTGTAATCCACCCCACTCCTTGAGCCGCCTCTGTTGATAGTGAGACTATGGGCACCCTTCTTTTTATTCACAGGGGAGCTGCTAAGGACAGCGTCGGTGAGCCAGGAGGAAATGAAATCCAGGAGTCCTTGGAAATGTTTCAAGAAGTACACAGCTATTAGCCCGTTGATTATTACATTCGAAAGTAAAATACGTTTCACCTGGATGCAGATAGAAGCGCCGACCCAATGTAATTATTTGACCAATTTTAAACTCATTGGTTTTTTAATTGGCTGTCCATATCTTACATTGTTTGTTTGTTTTTAATTTGAATATCATAAAAAAAAGATTTGCAGAATTTCAAACTCAACTTTGAACGGGCAGAAACAGGTTTTACCAGGCGTTGTGTGAATCAAAGGGAGATTATCACTGACAGCACAACTGTGGTCATCATCTGCGACGTCATGAGCTATGTCCGACAGGTCAACATAACCTGGTCTGGGCAAAAAGAGTTGTGCGCCGTGTATATAAGTGGAGGTAAGCCGTGTATGTAAGTGGAGGTAAGCCGTGTATGTAAGTGGAGGTAAGCCGTGTATGTAAGTAGAGGTAAGCCGTGTATGTAAGTGGAGGTAAGCCGTGTATGTAAGTGGAGGTAAGCCGTGTATGTAAGTGGAGGTAAGCTGTGTATGTAAGAAGAGGTAAGCCGTGTATGTAAGTGGAGGTAAGCCGTGTATGTAAGTGGAGGTAAGCCGTGTATGTAAGTGGAGGTAAGCCGTGTATGTAAGTAGATGTAAGCCGTGTATGTAAGTAGATGTAAGCCGTGTATGTAAGTGGAGGTAAGCTGTGTATGTAAGTGGAGGTAAGACGGGTGTTGATTGATGGCAGTGTATGCTGCCAACTTTTTTAAGAGGTCAAGTGTCCTAGTTGTTTGTGATCTCAGAGAGAGAGAGTGTGACACGATCAAAACGTCGCTATAAGGGGTCATTCACTTAATACGTAAAGCTTTTTAAACCATCTCCCCTCCCACGTAACGCTTTTTAACCATTCTATATCACTTCCGCTACACCACCACAAGGCACATCGTAATAAGTGAACTGTTCTTAAGACATCTGGCATGAGACATAAAGTCTTGGCTCCCTTTGGCACTACGTTTAATTAAGTGAATTGTTCCTAAAACATCTGGTACATAAAGTCTTGGCTCCCTTTGGCACTACGTTATAAGTGAACTGTTCCTAAGACATCTGGAGGCTCCCTTTGGCACTACGTTATAAGTGAACTGTTCCTAAGACATCTGGAGTCTTGGCTCCCTTTGGCACTATGTTATAAGTGAACTGTTCCTAAGACATCTGGAGGCTCCCTTTGGCACTACGTTATAAGTGAACTGTTCCTAAGACAACTGGAGTCTTGGCTCCCTTTGGCACTACGTTATAAGTTAACTGTACCTAAGACATCTGGAGGCTCCCTTTGGCACTACGTTATAAGTGAACTGTTCCTAAGACAACTGGAGTCTTGGCTCCCTTTGGCACTACGTTATAAGTTAACTGTACCTAAGACATCTGGAGGCTCCCTTTGGCACTACGTTATAAGTGAACTGTACCTAAGACATCTGGAGTCTTGGCTCCCTTTTGGCGCCCTCGTTGGGGGGGGGGTCAGCAGGAAACAACTGAAAACAACAACAACAACAACAACAACAACGACAACAACAACAACAACAACGACGACAACAACAACAACAACGACAACGACAACGACAACAACAACAACAACAACAACAATAACAACAACGACAACAACAACAACGACAATAACAACAACGACGACAACAACAACAACAACAACAACAACGACAACAACAACAACGACGACAACAACAACAACAACAACGACAACAACAACAACAACAACAACAACGACGACAACAACAACAACAACAACAACAACGACAACAACAACAACGACGACAACAACAACAACAACAACAACAACAACGATAACAACAACAACGACGACAACAACAATAACAACAACAACAACGACAATAACGACAACGACAACAACGACAACAACAACAACGACGACAACAACAACAACAACAACAACAACGACAACAACAACAACGACGACAACAACAAAAACAACAACAACAACAACTCCTCATTGAATGGGGGACACCGAGCCTGTGCGGGGTGACTCGGTGGAGCTTGGGTTGTGAGCCTGGGTTCGAAACCCAGTGTGTCCAGTTACCTGCCTATACCATCTGTGCCTATTAGTGGCCATAAAAGAAAGGCTTTATAAATAGAATCCCCTCCCCCCCCTATTAGTCGCTCATATGATCAAGGGGTGAACAATTCATCTTTACTTGAATATTATTTGACTCTTTCTGTAGGAAGAAATGTCGCTTTACATCAGGCTGTTTCAATGTCCAGCTACGACAGTGACCAGCCAAAACAACATTTCAAATACTCAATGACGACTGTTGATGGTAACCAAGGCAACAGTTCAATGTTAGGGTGTGCCAGGACTAGAAATGGTGACAAGCACCCAACATGGAGAATCACATTTCGTTCCCCAGTTCAGTTGGATGAAATAGTCATCTACTTTCAAGGTATTTGACATTTCACATCGATACTGAGTATTGTACTCATGACAAAATACATTAACAATGATTATAATACAGAAGTAACCATTACTGGTTTAAGTCACTTTAATAAATCTTCATGACTGCACATCAAAAGAACAAAAAGTAAATAAATATAAATGCTTAGCATTATAGTTTAGACCAATTACTGTGTACAATACACAATTACTGTATCAAAATACACAATTACTGTTTGTAAACTTTGTCGTTTTATTTACCATGCCCATGGCGACAACATGAACTACATGTTGTGAAAGAACGAGAGAGCAAATCTCGAGTTGATGTTTTTCAATGACCAGACTAGTTTCACACAGGATGATGGGGTGGGGACAGACGGGTTGGGGGGAAGAGGGTTCTCTCTGAATAGCTTTCTTATTATTAGGAGTCAGCTGTTATTTTTTTTTAAAGTAAACAATTCAAATTGAAAATTACATAAACTCAACAATTGACCTCGCTTTCCCCTCCTCTATTCTTTTTGACCTTTTAATGTTTTTACAGTGACTTTTTTACTGTTAACTTTTGAACTGTTGACTTTTTAACTGTTAACTTTTGAACTGTTGACTTATTAACTGTTAACTTTTTAACTGTTGACTTTTTTCCACACATCTATTTCTATCCAATTTTTTTAATGATGCTGACTTTTTTTACCGTCGACTTTTTTCCTACTCTTTGACAAATTTACTGTCATCCGATATAAAAGTCTATTCTTATCATATACATTTCACTGGCATGTGCCCAGATTCAAAATACTTTCGTTTTCAAAAAGTTGGCCAACGGTCATTGATTGAACTCGCGATAATATTTGTCTTCTGTCCAGTTTTAAGCTCCACTGATTATTTTGTCATGAAACTGTTGGACTCTGACGGCAATACGTTGGTTGAGTACCCAGAGAAAATAGCTGCCAGAGTGTCCATGGTGCCACAAACACCGGGTCTAGTGGACAGCGTCCAGATAACAGCCGATATATTTCTGTCCATTTGTGAATTCGAAGCATATGGAGGTACATAATGAAATATTTAGAAGTCTTTATGTCATTGCAAGTGTCACTATTTTCATTGCCACACAAAGTGATGAAAATGAAACTAAGGTTCATTTATTATCGTGTTGAGAAATGAGACTTTGACAAATTATCAGGGCAGAGAATCAGATATTGAGAAATGAGACTTTGACAAATTATCAGGGCAGAAAATCAGATATTGACAAATGAGACTTTGACGAATTATCAGGGCAGAGAATCAAATATGGACAAATGAGACTTTGACGAATTATCAGGGCAGAGAATCAGATATTGAGAAATGAGACGTTGACAAATTATCAGGGCAGAGAATCAGATATTGACAAATGAGACTTTGACAAATTATCAGGGCAGAGAAGGGGAAGCATATTATTTGATTTTTTTTTTTACTCGGAAAAGATCTTTTGACTAGTAGAGACAGATTCAGTGAACTTTTGTGACGTCAGAACAGTTCTGTGTATAGGTCAATGTTAACATGATGATGAAAGAACATGTCAAAGGTCACAACGATAACATAGTGTTTAAAGTTGTAACAGAAACCCCAGAAACGTCCAGACAATGGCTCGACCCCGACACACACACACACGTGCATACACACACACACGTGCATACACACACACACACGTGCATAAACACACACACACGTGCATACACACACACACACGGGCATACACACACACACGGGCATACACACACACACACACATGCATACACATACACACACACACACGTGCATACACACACACACGTGCATACACACACACACACGTGCATACACATACATACACACACACACACAACCATACTATGACAAAAGGTTTTTTGGTGTTGTACGCCTACAGTAAATTGACCTATTATGTCTAGTCAGTTTGAAACAAATGCCGTATAAAGTGATAGCTACGTATGATCATTAACTGAGTTGGTCATATTGTCTATAGCTAGGGTTGCCATATTTTTTCACGGACCAACCGGGACAGTTCTGTCTTTTTTACTTTAGGTTTAGGGATGTCGGTTCCGGGGGGGGGGGTATGAAAACAGTAATGTAAAAAACACTTAAAATATAGAATAGATAATCTTTGTTATTTTATTCATAATGGTACACAAACATGATATTCTTACAAAACAAAACAGTTTTCTTCTTGTTGTACCACTCGTATTTTTCACTTCTGTAAATTTGTATCACTGTGTTACTTACCAAAATGTTACTGGTCACACAAGAGCAGATTAAGCATTCTCTGATCTAATAATTTTGCTCAATTATTTCCAAGAAACTGTGCCCTGACTCTAAACTGGGAAAATTTCAACAACCGGGCGGGACACTGGGACAACCCAGTATATCCGGGGCTGTCCCGGCCAAACCGGGACGTATGGCAAGCCTATCTATAGCTACTAATGGTCTTGAACTGAGTTGGTCGTATTGTCTTGAAGAGGAAATCAAATAAATAAATAATTGTTCTTATAAAAGTCTAACGACACTCCACGACTAAAGCAGGATGTAATACTTATAGTTACGTTATTTATATCTGATTTTTTGTGGAATGTTATATCTCTGTTTTTTATATGTCATATGTAAAATGTTCTACTATATTGATGTCACTGATCTCTATAAAATGTTAGAACTATTTGGATGTCATATGTTAAATGAAGTTATAGGTATGCCATTTAAAGAATAATATATACATAATGATTTAATATTGTTATTGGTATAGAGTGTCCTCCCCAGAGTGCTCATTTTAAATCTGTCTGGAACCCCCCTCCTCCCCTCCATCTCTCAGAATGCGCCGCGCCTGTATACGGCACCGACTGTACAGATATTTGCAGCAGTTCTTGCGACGGCCATCAGTGCACCTACGACGGCTACTGTCGGCAGTGTCCCAATGGGACCCGAGGCAGACATTGTTTTGAAGGCTGCGGCGGCTGGTGCAAAGAGGAAGAAGAAGAGAACCTTGTCCAGGAAGAAACATCGGAGTCGCCCACCACACCCAAGCCCGCCCACAGGGGCCGTGGTGGGTTTCGCATGGAGAACTATTGGTTCTACCTGATGATGGTCATGGCTCTGATATGTGTCATATGTGTCAGCGCCATCAACGCGCCCAAAGAAGCCCCGGCGGCGATGACGAACCTGAACAAAGCTGTGCCAGATCAAGGTTTGTTGGTTTCATAGAACAGATTTAATTGACTTTACATGGACAAAAGTAATTCTAGAACAGATTTAATTGATTTTACATGGACAAAAAAAACGGTCGAAAAGTAATTTTAGAACAGATGGTAAGAGATGCATTATACTGACATCACGGAAAGTTTAAACTAATAAAATAAGTCCGTAGAATTGACTAAGATTGTCAGAAGCTATTAAACTAGTTTTTCGTTTTTAATTCAATTAGTCGGTAGCTCGTAATTCAATTATTTATCGGCTACTAATTCAAATAGTCAGCAGTTATCAATAAACCATGTCAGTATTCTCGTAAAATTCTTACTTTATGAGATGAGAAAATTCATATTTTCTTAAAAGCATTTTTTTAAAACATTTCCAATTTAAATAAACTTTTTGTTTCGTCACCAGCTGTTGATAAAGTTGGAACGTTTATACCTTCAGACGTTTTCGTTGGTCCGAAGAGATCTATACACCTAGGTAAGGTCATGTTTATTATCTATACACCAGGTGAAACCATGTTTATTATCTATACACCAGGTAAAACCATGTTTATTATCTATACACCAGGTAAGGTCATGTTTATTATCTATACACCAGGTAAAACCATGTTTATTATCTATACACCTAGGTAAGGTCATGTTTATTATCTATACACCAGGTAAAACCATGTTTATTATCTATACACCAGGTAAAACCATATTTATTATCTATACACCAGGTAAAACCATGTTTATTATCTATACACCTAGGTAAGGTCATGTTTATTATCTATATACCAGGTAAAACCATGTTTATTATCTATACACCAGGTAAAACCATATTTATTATCTATACACCTAGGTAAGGTCATGTTTATTATCTATACACCAGGTAAAACCATATTTGTTATCTATACACCAAGGTAAAGCTGTTGTTATTAGTATTTTTGACATTATAAATTGTCGTAGAAATGTCTAAACATTCTACCCTCTGTAAATAGATTTATGGCTAATGATAAAATTAAACTATAAAAAGTTTATGTTTGTCTGTCACACGTTAAATAACCATGTATTATGACTAACTATTATTGACTAACCAAAGTTTATGTTTGTCTGCCACTCCTGTAGGTGAAAAGGTCAAGAATGAATACTCAGTTGTGGACAGGGAGAACAAATTCCAGAGTACTAACTTACAGAGTACTAACATACAGAGTACTAACATACAGAGTACTAACATACATAGTACTAACATGCTGAGTGCTATGTAAAGATAATTATTTCAAAGGCCTAGATGGTTGGTTTGATCAATTGACAGATCAGTTCATTGTACCGGTCTGATCAATTAACAGATCAGTTTATTGTACCGGTCTGATCAATTGACAGATCAGTTCATTGTACCGGTCTGATCAATTGACAGATCAGTTCATTGTACCGTTTCGATTTGTTATTAAATTGTCTTCATTTAAATTGATTTTGAGTTCAATATTTGTTTTATCAGTAAAAGTATGTTCCTGTATATGTAACTATCTATCAATGTACAGTTATATGTAGCTATGTAACTATCTATCAATGTACAGTTACATGTAGCTATGTAACTATCTATCAATGTACAGTTATATGTAGCTATGTAACTATCAATGTACAGTTACATGTAGCTATGTAACTATCTTTCAATGTACAGTTACATGTAGCTATGTAACTATCTATCAATGTACAGTTACATGTAGCAATGTAACTATCTATCAATGTACAGTTACATGTAGCTATGCAACTATCAATGTACATTTACATGTAGCTATGTAACTATCTATCAATGTACAGTTACATGTAGCTATGTAACTATCTATCAATGTACAGTTACATGTAGCTATGCAACTATCAATGTACAGTTACATGTAGCTATGTAACTATCTATCAATGTACAGTTACATGTAGCTATGTAACTATCTATCAATGTACAGTTACATGTAGCTATGCAACTATCAATGTACAGTTACATGTAGCTATGCAACTATCTATCAATGTACAGTTACATGTAGCTATGTAACTATCTATCAATGCACAGTTACATGTAGCTATGTAACTATCTATCAATGTACAGCTACATGTAGCTATGCAACTATCAATGCACAGTTACATGTAGCTATGCAACTATCTATCAATGTACAGTTACATGTAGCTATGCAACTATCAATGTACAGTTACATGTAGCTATGTAACTATCTATCAATGTACAGTTACATGTAGCTATGCAACTATCAATGCACAGTTACATGTAGCTATGTAACTATCTATCAATGTACAGTTACATGTAGCTATGCAACTATCTATCAATGTACAGTTACATGTAGCTATGCAACTATCAATGTACAGTTACATGTAGCTATGCAACTATCAATGTACAGTTACATGTAGCTATGCAACTATCTATCAATGCACAGTTACATGTAGCTATGTAACTATCTATCAATGTACAGTTACATGTAGCTATGTAACTATCTATCAATGTACAGTTACATGTAGCTATGTAACTATCTATCAATGCACAGTATATGTAGCTATGTAACTATCTATCAATGCACAGTATATGTAGCTATGTAACTATCTATCATATTGTTGTGTGGGTGTAAGTGTTGCTTATGCAAGCATGTGTGTGTGGTGTGACTGTGTATGTGTAGTATGATTGTATGTATGGTGTGATTGTGTGGTGGGGTTGCTTGTGTGCCGTGTGATAGTGTGGTATGATTGTGTGTGTGTGTATTGTGTATGAATGCATCTATCTATAAGTCTTTCTGTCTGCCTGACTGCGTGCCTGTTAATTCAATACCGGTATTTATATTTAGTTCTTTGTGTAGTTAACGTTTGGTCTCTGCCACGACAGTTTTCAATAATGTTCTTTGTTCTGACCAAAAGTCAAACACAGTTGAAATACGTTGTCCACGGGGACAATCTCATCCATGTGCCCACAGGCCCATAGGCCCATAGGGCCATAGGCCCACGAATAACAATTTATTAGTCAGCGAGGGAGGGGAGTTTCAAAATATTTGTTAGGACAGAACGGGTGTCATGATAAATTGGAACATGGAAATATAACGAAAGATTGAAATACAACAATGAAGGTACTCAAGAACAATGAACCAATCATATGAACAAATCGGAATATCATAATGAACTAAAGATTCAAATAAAATATAATGAAGTTACCTAACAGCAATACAAAATATTACATTGTTTTTAATCCTAGATTCATTTAAACTATATTATATAACATAAACATTCAGTACAAATTGTTTCTGCATTCTCTCTATTCATCCTCATTCCTGTTAAAACAGGACAAACAATAAGTTGTCAATGTAAACAAGACAAACAATAAGTTGTCAATGTAAACAAGACAAACAATAAGTTGTCAATGTAAACAAGACAAACAATAAGTTGTCAATGTAAACAAGACAAACAATGAGTTGTCAATGAAAACAAGACAAACAATAAGTTGTCAATGTAAACAAGACAAGCAATAAGTTGTCAATAAAAACAAGACAAACAATAAGTTGTCAATGTAAACAAGACAAGCAATAAGTTGTCAATAAAAACAAGACAAACAATAAGTTGTCAATGTAAATAAGACAAACAATAAGTTGTCAATGTAAATTAGACAAACAATAAGTTGTCAATGTAAACAAGACAAACAATAAGTTGTCAATGTAAACAAGACAAACATGTATCCAAGATGCCGATGGATGAGATCAATGAGAGTAAAATTACCATAAACAAAAATATTTTAAACTTACCCTATAGTACTGGTTGTTGTATAGGTCCTGCTAAAAAATTCTGCCGAAACTGTTTCAAATGTAGAATGAGTAAATTAGTCAAAAAGAGAGGAAGCACCAAAATGCACGCTTTTTTTATTCTGTTATAAACAGTCTGTTTCTATTAACACGGGCAAATGTCCAATTAACCCATTAAACAATGACTTTTTCATCATTTTTTTTGTCTATTTCTAACATTTCAATTTTAAGTATCTTGACAATTTAACAAGTAAATACCCACACCTAGCCATAATGCATGACAACATATACAGAAGTAGTGCTATCTATCTATCTATCTATCTATCTATCTATCTATCTATCTATCTATCTATCTATCTATCTATCTATCTATCTATCTATCTATCTATCTATCTATCTATCTATCTATCTATCTATCTATCTTATCTATCTATCTATCTATCTATCTTATCTATCTATCTTATCTATCTATCTTATCTATCTATCTTATCTATCTATCTTATCTATCTATCTATCTATCTATCTATCTATCTATCTATCTATCTATCTATCTATCTATCTATCTATCTATCTATCTATCTATCTATCTATCTATATATCTATCTATCTTATCTATCTATCTTATCTATCTATCTTATCTATCTATCTTATCTATCTATCTTATCTATCTATCTTATCTATCTATCTTATCTATCTATCTTATCTATCTATCTTATCTTATCTATCTATCTTATCTTATCTATCTATCTTATCTTATCTTATCTATCTATCTTATCTTATCTTATCTATCTATCTTATCTTATCTATCTATCTTATCTTATCTATCTATCTTATCTTATCTATCTATCTTATCTTATCTATCTATCTATCTTATCTTATCTATCTATCTTATCTTATCTATCTATCTTATCTTATCTATCTATCTTATCTTATCTATCTTATTTTATCTTATCTATCTATCTTATCTATCTATCTTATCTTATCTATCTATCTTATCTTATCTATCTATCTTATCTTATCTATCTATCTTATCTTATCTATCTATCTATCTTATCTTATCTATCTTATCTTATCTTATCTATCTATCTATCTTATCTTATCTTATCTATCTATCTTATCTTATCTATCTATCTTATCTTATCTTATCTATCTATCTTATCTATCTATCTATCTTATCTAATCTATCTATCTTATCTTATCTATCTATCTTATCTTATCTATCTTTCTTATCTTATCTATCTATCTTATCTTATCTATCTATCTTACCTTATCTATCTATCTATCTTATCTATCTATCTATCTTATCTATCTATCTATCTATCTATCTTATCTATCTATCTATCTATCTATCTATCTATCTTATCTATCTATCTATCTATCTTATCTATCTATCTATCTTATCTATCTATCTATCTATCTTATCTATCTATCTATCTATCTTATCTATCTATCTATCTATCTTATCTATCTATCTATCTATCTTATCTATCTATCTATCTATCTTATCTATCTATCTATCTATCTTATCTATCTATCTATCTATCTTATCAATCTGTCTATCTATCTATCTTATCTATCTATCTTATCTATCTATCTTATCTATCTATCTATCTATCTATCTATCTTATCTATCTATCTATCTATCTTATCTATCTATCTATCTTATCTATCTATCTATCTATCTATCTTATCTATCTTATCTATCTATCTTATCTATCTATCTTATCTATCTATCTTATCTATCTATCTATCTATCTATCTATCTATCTATCTTATCTATCTATCTTATCTATCTATCTTATCTATCTATCTTATCTATCTATCTTATCTATCTATCTTATCTATCTATCTATCTATCTATCTATCTATCTATCTTATCTATCTATCTTATCTTATCTATCTATCTTATCTTATCTATCTATCTTATCTTATCTATCTATCTTATCTTATCTATCTATCTTATCTTATCTATCTATCTTATCTTATCTATCTATCTTATCTTATCTTATCTATCTATCTTATCTTATCTATCTATCTTATCTTATCTATCTATCTTATCTTATCTATCTATCTTATCTTATCTATCTATCTTATCTTATCTTATCTATCTATCTTATCTTATCTATCTATCTATCTTATCTTATCTATCTATCTTATCTTATCTATCTATCTTATCTTATCTATCTATCTTATCTTATCTTATCTATCTATCTTATCTTATCTATCTATCTTATCTTATCTATCTATCTTATCTTATCTATCTATCTTATCTTATCTATCTATCTTATCTTATCTATCTATCTATCTTATCTTATCTATCTATCTTATCTTATCTATCTATCTTATCTTATCTATCTATCTATCTTATCTTATCTATCTATCTTATCTTATCTATCTATCTTATCTTATCTTATCTATCTATCTTATCTTATCTATCTATCTTATCTTATCTATCTTATCTTATCTTATCTTATCTATCTATCTTATCTTATCTATCTATCTTATCTATCTATCTTATCTTATCTTATCTATCTATCTTATCTTATCTATCTATCTTATCTTATCTATCTATCTATCTTATCTTATCTATCTATCTATCTTATCTATCTATCTATCTTATCTATCTATCTATCTATCTTATCTAACCCCTAACCCTAACCCTAACCCTATCTATCTTATCTATCTATCTATCTATCTTATCTATCTATCTATCTTATCTATCTATCTATCTATCTATCTATCTATCTATCTATCTTATCTATCTATCTATCTATCTTATCTATCTATCTTATCTATCTATCTATCTATCTTATCTATCTATCTATCTATCTTATCTATCTATCTATCTTATCTTATCTATCTATCTTATCTTATCTTATCTATCTATCTTATCTTATCTATCTATCTTATCTTATCTTATCTATCTATCTTATCTTATCTATCTATCTTATCTTATCTATCTATCTTATCTTATCTATCTATCTATCTATCTTATCTTATCTATCTATCTTATCTTATCTATCTATCTTATCTATCTATCTTATCTTATCTATCTATCTTATCTTATCTATCTATCTTATCTTATCTATCTATCTATCTTATCTTATCTATCTATCTTATCTTATCTATCTATCTATCTTATCTATCTATCTATCTTATCTATCTATCTATCTATCTTATCTATCTATTTATCTATCTATCTTATCTATCTATCTATCTATCTTATCTATCTATCTATCTATCTTATCTATCTATCTATCTTATCTATCTATCTATCTATCTATCTATCTTATCTATCTATCTATCTATCTTATCTATCTATCTATCTATCTTATCTATCTATCTATCTATCTTATCTATCTATCTATCTATCTTATCTATCTATCTATCTATCTTATCTATCTATCTATCTATCTATCTTATCTATCTATCTATCTATCTATCTATCTATCTTATCTATCTATCTATCTATCTTATCTATCTATCTATCTTATCTATCTATCTATCTATCTTATCTATCTATCTATCTATCTTATCTATCTATCTATCTATCTTATCTATCTATCTATCTATCTTATCTATCTATCTATCTATCTTATCTATCTATCTATCTATCTTATCTATCTATCTATCTATCTATCTATCTTATCTATCTATCTTATCTATCTATCTATCTATCTTATCTATCTATCTATCTATCTTATCTATCTATCTATCTATCTTATCTATCTATCTATCTATCTTATCTATCTATCTATCTATCTATCTTATCTATCTATCTATCTATCTTATCTATCTATCTATCTATCTTATCTATCTTATCTATCTATCTTATCTATCTTATCTATCTATCTTATCTATCTTATCTATCTATCTTATCTATCTTATCTATCTATCTTATCTATCTTATCTATCTATCTTATCTATCTTATCTATCTATCTTATCTATCTTATCTATCTATCTTATCTATCTTATCTATCTATCTTATCTATCTTATCTATCTATCTTATCTATCTTATCTATCTATCTTATCTATCTATCTATCTATCTTATCTATCTATCTATCTATCTTATCTATCTATCTATCTATCTTATCTATCTTATCTATCTATCTATCTATCTATCTATCTTATCTATCTATCTATCTATCTTATCTATCTATCTATCTATCTTATCTATCTATCTATCTTATCCATCTATCTATCTTATCCATCTATCTATCTTATCCATCTATCTATCTTATCCATCTATCTATCCTATCCATCTATCCATCCTAACCATCTATCCATCCTATCCTATCTATCTATCTATCCTATCTATCTATCTATCCTATCTATCTATCTATCCTATCTATCTATCTATCCTATCTATCTATCTATCTTATCTATCTATCTTATCTATCTATCTATCTTATCTATCTATCTATCTTATCTATCTATCTATCTTATCTATCTATCTATCTTATCTATCTATCTATCTATCTTATCTATCTATCTTATCTATCTATCTTATCTATCTATCTTATCTATCTATCTATCTTATCTATCTATCTATCTTATCTATCTATCTATCTTATCTATCTATCTATCTATCTTATCTATCTATCTATCTATCTTATCTATCTATCTATCTATCTTATCTATCTATCTATCTATCTATCTATCTTATCTATCTATCTATCTATTTATCTATCTATCTTATCTATCTATCTATCTATCTTATCTATCTAACTATCTATCTTATCTATCTATCTATCTATCTTATCTATCTATCTATCTATCTTATCTATCTATCTTATCTATCTTATCTATCTATTTATCTATCTATCTATCTATTTATCTATCTATCTATCTATTTATCTATCTATCTATCTATCTTATCTATCTATCTATCTATCTTATCTATCTATCTATCTATCTATCTTATCTATCTATCTATCTATCTTATCTATCTATCTATCTATCTTATCTATCTATCTATCTATCTTATCTATCTATCTATCTATCTATCTATCTATCTTATCTATCTATCTATCTATCTTATCTATCTATCTATCTATCTTATCTATCTATCTATCTATCTTATCTATCTATCTATCTATCTTATCTATCTATCTATCTATCTTATCTATCTTATCTATCTATCTTATCTATCTTATCTATCTATCTTATCTATCTTATCTATCTATCTATCTATCTATCTTATCTATCTATCTATCTATCTTATCTATCTTATCTATCTTATCTATCTATCTTATCTATCTTATCTATCTATCTATCTATCTTATCTATCTATCTATCTATCTTATCTATCTATCTATCTATCTATCTTATCTATCTATCTATCTATCTTATCTATCTATCTATCTATCTATCTTATCTATCTATCTATCTTATCTATCTATCGATCTATCTTATCTATCTATCTATCTATCTTATCTATCTATCTATCTATCTTATCTATCTATCTATCTATCTATCTATCTTATCTATCTATCTATCTATCTATCTTATCTATCTATCTATCTATCTTATCTATCTATCTATCTTATCTATCCATCTATCTATCTATCTATCTATCTTATCTATCTATCTATCTATCTATCTATCTATCTATCTATCTATCTAATCTATCTATCTATCTATCTAATCTATCTATCTATCTATCTATCTAATCTATCTATCTATCTATCTATCTAATCTATCTATCTATCTATCTATCTAATCTATCTATCTATCTAATCTATCTATCTATCTAATCTATCTATCTATCTATCTAATCTATCTATCTATCTAATCTATCTATCTATCTAATCTATCTATCTATCTAATCTATCTATCTATCTAATCTATCTTATCTATCTATCTATCTTATCTATCTATCTATCTTATCTATCTATCTATCTTATCTATCTATCTATCTATCTTATCTATCTATCTATCTTATCTATCTATCTATCTTATCTATCTATCTATCTTATCTATCTATCTATCTTATCTATCTATCTATCTATCTTATCTATCTATCTATCTTATCTATCTATCTATCTTATCTATCTTATCTATCTATCTATCTTATCTATCTATCTATCTTATCTATCTATCTATCTTATCTATCTATCTATCTATCTATCTTATCTATCTATCGCTATCTAGTTTTACTCGAGATACAAATGTTAACATTCCTGACAATAGCAGGTACAAATGTTAACATTTCTGACATAACCAGGTACCAATACGAATACTCATGAGATTACCAGGTACAAAATGTTAGCATTCATGACATTACCAGGTAAGAATGTTAACATTCCAGATATTACCTTTCCTTATATACTCCCTGCTTTCAGACCCCTTCAACAAACAGAGACAGCACAGGGTTAACAAAGTCACGAGGATGACAAAGACCATAATGAAGAGTTCCCACACAGACCCCACCAGCTTCATAGGCTTTCTTTCTTTACGGCGCTGTTCTTTGTTTACATTTGTCGTCATGGCAACCTTGGGTTGCTCGGTGGTCTCCTCAAATGTTATGTTGGAATACAGCTCCTCCTCTGGTGATAAGGCTGAGTAAGTAACAGTTGGGTATTAGACTTTGTTTTAAAAGAAAGGAATATTGTAGTGAAGGCTACACCATTATTACACCTCACAATCTCCACCAACCTGGGCCTATCTGATCACATTCGTCCACAAACTGGGGGACATCTGATCACACCCACCCTCTTCTAGAGACACCCCCCCCCTCTGATCACACTCACTCTCCCAATAGGCCCCTCTAATCACATTAAACTGCGATACATTAAGTCATTTTAAAACAGGTTACTGTATCCGACGGGCAACTGAAATGTATTCGGGTTGCATCCCCTTTCTGTAGTACTGGGTACAACAGCCCAGTTCAGGTATACTGCTAGCAAACTTTGTTTAATTAGACAACCTGAAACTACTAACACATAGGACCTCTTTCTTACAGACTGACTTACACATTACACTCCTTCTTACAGACTGACCTACGCATTACACTCTTTCTTACAGACTGACTTTCATATTACACTCTTTCTTACAGACTGACTTACACATGACACTCTTTCTTACAGACTGACTTACATATTACACTCTTTCTTACAGACTGACTTTCATATTACACTCTTTCTTACAGGCTGACTTACACATGACACTCTTTCTTACAGACTGACTTACACATTACACTCTTTCTTACAGACTGACTTACACATTACACTCTTTCTTACAGACTGACTTACATATTACACTCTTTCTTACAGACTGACTTACACATTCCACTCTTTCTTACAGACTGACTTACACATTACACTCTTTCTTACAGACTGACTTTCATATTACACTCTTTCTTACAGACTGACTTACACATGACACTCTTTCTTACAGACTGACTTACATATTACACTCTTTTTTACAGACTGACTTTCATATTACACTCTTTCTTACAGACTGACTTACACATGACACTCTTTCTTACAGACTGACTTACACATGACACTCTTTCTTACAGACTGACTTACACATTACACTCCTTCTTACAGACTGACCTACACATTACACTCTTTCTTACAGACTGACTTTCATATTACACTCTTTCTTACAGACTGACTTACACATGACACTCTTTCTTACAGACTGACTTACATATTACACTCTTTCTTACAGACTGACTTACATATTACACTCTTTCTTACAGACTGACTTACACTTTTGACACACTGACGTAATGCTGATTACATACTGACTATTACATATCTCACCTTCCATGCAATATTTACCAGACCAGCCGTCTCGACACTGAATACACCGCCCGTTATAGTGACACTCCTGTCGGCTACAAGATATACTGCATATTTCCCGACACTCTGGTCCGTACAGTGGTGGAAGGCAGACTCATTGACGCCAACAGAATCAGCAACAACAGAAATAAAAAGTCAAACGAATAGGAATGATACATATGTAAACGAAAAGAAAACAACAACTCAATAGAAGTTTCCCGATGCCTCACTTTGACTTTTTATTACAATATTTCGGTAGTTCTTCAAGTTTTTGTCATTCGCTAACCGCTAAAAAACAAATGGTTGTCACGACAAACCAGCTGCTTTTGGTTGTCACGACTTTGGTTGTCACGACTTTGGTTGTCACGACTTTGGTTGTCACGACTTTTGGTTGTCACGACTTTTTGTTGTCACGACTTTGGTTGTCACGACTTTTGGTTGTCACGACTTTGGTTGTCACGACTTTGGTTGTCACGACTTTTGGTTGTCACGACTTTGGTTGTCACGAGTTTGGTTGTTACGACTTTTGGTTGTCACGACTTTTGGTTGTCACGACCAACCACCTGCTTTTGGTTGTCACGACCAACCACCTGCTTTTGGTTGTCACGACCAACCACCTGCTTTTGGTTGTCACGACCAACCACCTGCTTTTGGTTGTCACGACCAACCACCTGCTTTTGGTTGTCACGGCTTTGGTTGTCACGACTTTGGTTATCACGACTTTTGGTTGTCACGACTTTGGTTGTCACGACTTTGGTTGTCACGACTTTTGGTTGTCACGACTTTGGTTGTCACGACTTTTGGTTGTCACGACTTTGGTTGTCACGACTTTTGGTTGTCACGACTTTTGGTTGTCACGACTTTTGGTTGTCACGACTTTGGTTGTCACGACTTTGGTTGTTACGACTTTTGGTTGTCACGACTTTTGGTTGTCACGACCAACCACCTGCTTTTGGTTGTCACGACCAACCGCCTGCTTTTGGTTGTCACGACCAACCACCTGCTTTTGGTTGTCACGACCAACCACCTGCTTTTGGTTGTCACGACCAACCACCTGCTTTTGGTTGTCACGACCAACCACCTGCTTTTGGTTGTCACGACCAACCACCTGCTTTTGGTTGTCACGACCAACCACCTGCTTTTGGTTGTCACGGCTTTGGTTGTCACGACTTTGGTTGTCACGACTTGGTTGTCACGACTTTTGGTTGTCACGACTTGGTTGTCACGACTTTGGTTGTCACGACTTTTGGTTGTCACGACTTTGGTTGTCACGACTTTTGGTTGTCACGACTTTGGTTGTCACGACTTTTGGTTGTCACGACTTTTGGTTGTCACGATTTGGTTGTCACGACTTTGGTTGTCACGACTTTGGTTGTCACGACTTTTGGTTGTCACGACTTTTGGTTGTCACGACCAACCACCTGCTTTTGGTTGTCACGACCAACCACCTGCTTTTGGTTGTCACGACCAACCACCTGCTTTTGGTTGTCACGACCAACCACCTGCTTTTGGTTGTAACGGCTTTGGTTGTCACGACTTTGGTTGTCACGACCGACCAGCAAAGAAATATTTTAAAAAATTAAAGAGAAACATAAATAATGGAATACATTCTCAATTCAAAAATTATTACAACTTTTGTTGACCCACTTCTGATCAGTTTGACCCACTTCTGATCAGTTTGACCCACTTCTGATCAGTTCGAGACTCCCACTGTGAGAACCACTGCTCGATATTTTTGTGTTTATGTCGTGTCCCCCCCCCCCAATTTTCTAATTATAATAACTTATATGAGCAAATGATTTTTTAATTATAATAACTTATATGAGCAAATGATTTTTTAATTATAATAACTTATATGAGCAAATGATTTTTTAATTATAATAACTTATATGAGCAAATGATTTTTTAATTATAATAACTTATATGAGCAAATGATTTTTTAATTATAATAACTTATATGAGCAAATGATTTTTTAATTATAATAACTTATATGAGCAAATGATTTTTTAATTATAATAACTTATATGAGCAAATGATTTTTTAATTATAATAACTTATATGAGCAAATGATTTTTTAATTATAATAACTTATATGAGCAAATGATTTTTTAATTATAATAACTTATATGAGCAAATGATTTTTTAATTATAATAACTTATATGAGCAAATGATTTTTTAATTATAATAACTTATATGAGCAAATGATTTTTTAATTATAATAACTTATATGAGCAAATGATTTTTTAATTATAATAACTTATATGAGCAAATGATTTTTTTATGAAAATGCAGTAGATGACTGAAAGAATGTTTTCATAAAATGTTTTATTGTAATAAATCATACTAGCTGGCGAGTCGTATTTAAAATTTGTTTTCATATGTGCGATGCCTGGGGCTTCAGTCGGCCTAACTCAGCCTCTGATTAAAATTGAACAATGCGACAGACCAAGCGGTCACTTACCCCCGTAGGCATGAAGATCACACGAGGAAAGATATCTCTTACTTGGCGGGGAATCCATCTGCATCAGACTCAGTCTTATAGACACAAACGTAGTTTTTGACGACAGATTAAACATATGGTAGTTGTATCTTGTTAAATTCTCAGAAATCAAAGTCTCTGAACCATCTTCTCCCAGACCGACCAATTCAAAGGACCCCATTCTGTTAAATATTGGATCTAATAAAAATAATTGAATTAAAAATAAAGAAACAGCTAATACAGGAGTGGCTAATACAGAAATGGCTAAAACAGAAAAAGCTAATAGCTTACATGAATGGCTAAAACAGAAACAGCTAATACAGGAATGGCTAATTGGATTGTTATCAAAATGGTACAATATTTCCAAACTAACCATCTCTGCTACTGCTGATGGTACAATATTTACAAACTAACCATCTTTGCTACTACTGATGGTACAATATTTACAAACTAACCATCTCTGCTACTACAGATGGTACAGTATTTTCAAACTAACCATCTGTGCTATAGTACTGACGGTACAATATTTACAAACTAACCATCTCTGCTACTACAGACAGTACAATATTTACAAACTAACCATCTGTGCTACTACTGATGGTACAATATTTACAAACTAACCATCTGTGCTACTACTGATGGTACAATATTTACAAACTAACCATCTGTGCTACTACAGACAGTACAATATTTACAAACTAACCATCTATGCTACTACAGACAGTACAATATTTACAAACTAACCATCTCTGCTACTACTGATGGTACAATATTTACAAACTAACCATCTGTGCTACTACTGATGGTACAATATTTACAAACTAACCATCTCTGCTACTACAGATGGTACAGTATTTCCAAACTAACCATCTGTGCTATAGTACTGATGGTACAATATTTACAAACTAACCATCTCTGCTACTACAGACAGTACAATATTTACAAACTAACCATCTATGCTACTACCGATGGTACAATATTTACAAACTAACCATCTGTGCTACTACAGACAGTACAATATTTACAAACTAACCATCTCTGCTACTACAGACAGTACAATATTTACAAACTAACCATCTCTGCTACTACTGATGGTACAATATTTTCTATTGAACTCACCAGCTCTGTTCTCCAGGACTATGACATGAATTGCAAACAGTTTGTCCAAATATAATTGAATGTGAGGAGTCTGGTCTGAATTTGAATCAGTTGTAAAACAGGTCTTGCTGCTAACTACAACACGCCCGTTATCAAGACTTTCGGGTGATTTGGTAGAGAAACTGGACATTAGCATGGTCTGACCAATGGCTACGTTCAAACCTGTAGAGATGACGTCACAAATATAACTTTAAACAGTTGACCAAAGTCTGCTCTTCATTTCGCTGTAGTAAATATAACTTTAGACAGTTGACCAAAGTCTGCTCTTCATTTCGCTGTAGTAAATATAACTTTAGACAGTTGACCAAAGTCTGCTCTTCATTTCACTATAGTAAATATAACTTTAGACAGTTGACCAAAGTCTTCTCTTCATTTCGCTGTAGTAAATATAGCTTTAGACAGTTGACCAAAGTCTGCTCTTCATTTCGCTGTAGTAAATATAACTTTAGACAGTTGATTAAAGTCTGCTCTTCATTTCGCTGTAGTAAATATAACTTTAGACAGTTGACCAAAGTCTGCTCTTCATTTCGCTGTAGTAATAACAATCAATGCTATATGGATGGAATGGATTCAGATTTTCCCCTTTTTTTTAACTACAGAATATTTATTTCTTTTAAGTTCTATAGATTCTATAAACTGCTCATGGGAGGTGGTTTTTATGTCCCATAATTGGTTTTTAGCAGTGGTCCCCAACCCCCGGGCCGTAATTGTGCGACTTTCCATGGACGAGAAATAATCATAATCACCTCTACCCCCCCCCTTTTCCAGTGGGCCGCGGTGAAATGATCAAACGCTGACCGGTCCGAGAAAACGGTTGGGGACCACTAGTTTATAGAACTCTTACAGGGAGAGCCATTCATACGGTTCCCCTTCATTTCTTTTCGACATTTTTATTTTGATAGAAATACACACAGCTAGCGCAGTAAAGTTTAATAATGATAGAAATATACACAACTAGCGCAGTCAAGTTTACTAATGATAGAAATATACACAACTAGCACAGTCAAGTTTACTAATGATAGAAATATACACAACTAGCGCAGTAAAGTTTAATAATGATAGAAATATGCACAACTAGCGCAGTCAAGTTTAATAATGATAGAAATACACACAACTAGCGCAGTCAAGTTTAATAATGATAGAAATATACACAACTAGCGCAGTCAAGTTTAATAATGATAGTAAAAGTAAAGTAAAGTTCCCTTCTTAGCCCTAACGGGCCATCGGGGCAGATGAAGTGTAGAATTCACCTGTTTCTATAACCTCGGCATATGAAGGGATTGTGTGGTTAGCACAACGCCCAGCCGCCTTTACTTCCCCAACTTAAGTCAGGTACCCATTTACAGCTGGGTGGACTTGTGGGACGACTTTGCACCAAATTTCACCTGGAAAAATTCCATGGGCCTCACCGAGGATCGAACCCAGGAATCTCAGGTTGACAGTCGAGTATCTACACCACTCGGCCATCCGTCCCATAACGAATTAAACTTGGACTAATTTGCCAAGCGTTGTTTACGTCACATAGTGTGATATAGTACGTTAGACTTTGCACCATGGTACGGTCCTTTAATCTAATTTGAGGAAAAATATATGTCTGGGTAATAAAGTTATTGTTTTGTTTTTTATTCTATTTAGCAGATATGTAATTCAAACATGAACTAAATGAAGTGTAACGTGAACCAGTAAATATGATCATTTTGGTTATGATACAATCCTAGCTCACCACGGTCATTTCTATGTGGCCCCTGGGCCAAATATGTTGCCCACCCCAGATAGAAATACACATATTTAGCGCAATCAAGTTTAATAATGATATACAAATTTAAAATAGAAAAAAAATGTTTCCGAAATAGCCTCCAAACAAACAGCACAGAAGTTTACCACCATTTATATTGAGTGAACATATGACGACTAGGTCTAAAGACCACTGGATTCTGAACTTATCGACCAGTTCACCTATATCGCAGTATATGTCCCATGTGAAGGAATCAATAGGGAAGTGTCGCATAGCTCTGCAGTAACTGCCATTGATCACAAACTTGCTCTCCAGCACTGGTCCAACTGAAAGGTAATACAAGTCAAATTAAAATCAAAGAAGAGGATAATAAGTCTCACTATCACCTTTGAAAAATTCACCAAAGTATCACATCAGTATCTGATCCTATGTTCTTAATATTTTAATAAGATTGATCTATATGGCTTTCATTCGAATTTAAAAGTCATTACCCTTGTACATGATAAATTCACCTTTGTTATGAAACACTACACTTATCCATGATAAACTCACCTCTGTTTTGAAACACTACCCTTATCCAAGATAAACGTTCAAAACGACCATTGAAATCAATGAAGACGTAGTTGACCGGAAGTATTTTACATGTGGATCGATCGTTATCTGTTAAAATTGTATCCCCCAGGTAAACTTGAGCCAAATCACCTAAACAGTCGATAAATTAATGGAACTAGTTTGTGTTAATAAATGATCGAGTACAAGTTCCGCTAAATTTAGATGAGAAAAACACACACACACACAGACACTGATCGCAGTGTGTTTAGTTCTGATTACATCTGATGTGGGGTGGACATGATATTGAACCATAGACCTTGAATGTCCACTATTTCTTAAAACTGTGACATGAGATCGATTGGGGGAATAAAAGGCTATGTCCACTATTTCTTAAAACTGTGACATATCAATTGGGGGAATAAAAGGCTATGTCCACTATTTCTAATAACTGTGACATATCAATTGGGGGAATAAAAGGCTATGTCCACTATTTCTTAAAACTGTGACATGAGATCAATTGGGGGAATAAAAGGCTATGTCCACTATTTCTTAAAACTGTGACATGAGATCAATTGGGGGAATAAAAGGCTATGTCCACTATTTCTAAAAACTGTGACATATCAATTGGGGGAATAAAAGGCTATGTCCACTATTTCTAAAAACTGTGACATATCAATTGGGGGAATAAAAGGCTATGTCCACTATTTCTAAAAACTGTGACATATCAATTGGGGGAATAAAAGGCTATGTATAGTACTAGTCAAACAATTTCTTAGTTAAATGCTTAATTAAGGTGTCTTTACTTTCTTTTACTAGGCCAGACACACAGCTTACATGAACGGAATATTCGAATGTATTATAACTGAACATAATTCATCTATGTAATGTATGAATGTATTGGATAAAAGGAATGTATGAATGTATTGGATGAAAAGAATGGATGAATGTATTATCTGAATTTAAAATAGAAATTTAATATAGTAATACAATATAGCGACTTAATATAGTATTTTCAATATTTCATAATAAACTGTAGTAATGTATTATAGGTTAGGTAATATATGAATGTAACTTGTGAATGCACATATTAATGTTGATGCATATATGTAACTTGTGAATGCGCATATGTATGTAACTTGTGAATGCGCATATGTATGTAACTTGTGAATGCAGATATGTATGTAACTTGTGAATGCGCATATGTATGTAGCTTGTGAATGCAGATATGTATGTAACTTGTGAATGCGAATATGTATGTAGCTTGTGAATGCGCATATGTATGTAGCTTGTGAATGCGCATATGTATGTAACTTGTGAATGCGCATATGTATGTAGCTTGTGAATGCAGATATGTATGTAACTTGTGAATGCGCATATGTATGTAACTTGTGAATGCGCATATGTATGTAACTTGTGAATGCGCATATGTATGTAACTTGTGAATGCGCATATGTATGTAACTTGTGAATGCGC
Source organism: Bulinus truncatus (assembly GCA_021962125.1). Classification (NCBI taxonomy): domain Eukaryota; kingdom Metazoa; phylum Mollusca; class Gastropoda; family Planorbidae; genus Bulinus; species Bulinus truncatus. Next base: position 5,381,025 of record JAGDYQ010000036.1, on the reverse strand, counting down.
ATATGTATGTAACTTGTGAATGCGCATATGTATGTAACTTGTGAATGCGCATATGTATGTAACTTGTGAATGCGCATATGTATGTAGCTTGTGAATGCGCATATGTATGTAACTTGTGAATGCGCATATGTATGTAGCTTGTGAATGCGCATATGTATGTAGCTTGTGAATGCGCATATGTATGTAGCTTGTGAATGCGCATATGTATGTAGCTTGTGAATGCGCATATGTATGTAGCTTGTGAATGCGAATATGTATGTAGCTTGTGAATGCGCATATGTATGTAGCTTGTGAATGCGCATATGTATGTAGCTTGTGAATGCGCATATGTATGTAGCTTGTGAATGCGCATATGTATGTAGCTTGTGAATGCGCATATGTATGTAGCTTGTGAATGCGCATATGTATGTAACTTGTGAATGCGCATATGTATGTAGCTTGTGAATGCGCATATGTATGTAGCTTGTGAATGCGCATATGTATGTAGCTTGTGAATGCGCATATGAGACGTGGCACCCTGTGCGAGTAACATTTTCTTAGCGCCCACCGCTGTGCTAATTCTGCTCCCTGTGGCATTCTGGAAGCCTGTCGTTATTTATCGCTACTTACGATACTGGCAGCTAGGACCAAACCAATATTTTTGACAAGTCCACCCAGGCGCGTCACATGTTCCGTTGTTGCTGCAATTGGAGCAGCGGCATTGGAGGGTGCAGGTCTCCCCAAACCAACCATCCCTGCAAGCTACACACACAGTCCTAGTTTATTATGTCATCAAAACTTTTACACTCATATTGTATTTTAAGCAGGGGATGAGCTTCTAATTATAGTTTCTAAAATTGTAGAGTTGGTAGCTCTCACGTATCACGTAACGCCATTGTGTCTAGTTTATAATGACTAGTTTATAATGATTAGTTTATAATGTCTAGTTTATAATGACTAGTTTATAATGACTAGTTTATAATGTCTAGTTTATAATGTCTAGTTTATAATGTCTAGTTTATAATATCTAGTTTATAATGTCTAGTTTATAATGTCTAGTTTATACTTGGATAGCAACACAAAGAACCAGACGGGTAGTTTTCCCCCAAGGCCAACATTAACCAAAGAATGTTAGCGATCTAACAATTAAAGTCAAAATCTACTGAATGACTCTGAATGACTCTAAATGACTCTGAATGACCCATATTCCTTTAAAATAGATCTTCATTTCTTTTTTTCAATTAAGTTTTTTTAAGGTGCAAATTTTTAATCAGCGAATTAGAAAAAAAATATACAGTTTAAAAATGATATAAATATGTGTTTAGAAAATGAGAATAAAATACCATAACAATATATAATAGCTGTGTAGAATAAACAGTAGTGAAGCACAACGGAAATGACAAATGACTTGATTGCAAACATTCAAACTAAATAAAGATGATTTGTTCCGTCATTGAAAAAGTTTATGTTGTTCTTATTGACTAGAGTTATCTCGCTCGTTCAGCGCCAGATCAAAATGGTTCTAAGTCGTATACATAGCTATCTATTGTTGGATCCAGAGATGTAGCCAGAAATTATTGAGCCCCTGAATAAAAAATAACGACATCGGGAAAAAGGGGGGGGGGGGGGGCTTCTAGCTCCCTTTCCCTAAATTCACATTCCTAGTAAATAAATAAAAATACAATTTGTAAGGCACAACCTTTATTCAAGGACCCCTGGCAAATGTTTGGGTTGCTTCTCCTTCTCGACATCCCTGCTCTATCTATCTATCTATCTATCTATCTATCTATCTATCTATCTATCTATCTATCTATCTATCTATCTATCTATCTATCTATCTATCTATCTATCTATCTATCTATCTATCTATCTATCTATCTATCTATCTATCTATCTATCTATCTATCTATCTATCTATCTATCTATCTATCTTGTACAATATGAACTCATTATGAATGTTGTGTACAATTTGAATTCATTTTGAGTGTTTTGTACAATATGAACTCATTATGAATGTTGTGTACAATTTGAACTCATTTTGAATGTTGTGTACCATTTGAACTCATTTTGAATGTTGTGTACCATATGAACTCATTTTGAGTGTTGTGTACAATTTGAACTCATTTTTAGTGTTTTGTACAATATGAACTCATTATGAATGTTGTGTACAATTTGAACTCTATATGAGTGTTTTGTGCAATTTGAATTCATTATGAATGTAATGTACCATTTGAACTCATTATGAATCTTATGTACCATTTGAACTCATTTTGAATGTAATGTACAATTTGAACTTATTATGAATGTTGTGTACAATTTAAATTCATTATGAATGTTATGTACCATTTAAACTCATTATGAATCTTATGTACCATTTGAACTCATTTTGAATGTAATGTACAATTTGAACTTATGATGAATGTTGTGTACAATTTAAATTCATTTTTTAGTGTTTTGGACAATATGAACTCATTATGAATGTTGTGTACAATTTGAACTCATTATGAATGTTGTGTACAATTGAACTCATTTTGAGTGTTTTGTACAATATTAACTCATTATGAATGTTGTGTACAATTTGAACTCATTATGAGTGTTTTGTGCAATTTGAATTCATTATGAATGTTTTGTACCATTTGAACTCATTATGAATGTAATGTACCATTTGAACTCATTATGAATGTAATGTACCATTTGAACTCATTATGAATCTTATGTACCATATTAACTCATTTTGAATGTAATGTACAATTTGAACTCATAATAAAGGTTGTGTACAATTTGAATTCATTTTGAGTGTTTTGTACAATATGAACTCATTATGAATGTTGTGTACAATTTGAACTCATTTTGAATGTTGTGTACCATTTGAACTCATTTTGAGTGTTTTGTACAATATAAACTCATTATGAATGTTGTGTACAATTTGAACTCATTTTGAATGTTGTGTACCATTTGAATTCATTTTGAGTGTTTTGTACAATATTAACTCATTATGAATGTTGTGTACAATTTGAACTCATTATGAGTGTTTTGTGCAATTTGAATTCATTATGAATGTTTTGTACCATTTGAACTCATTTTGAAAAAATCTGAAAAATGCTAAATAAGACATTTAACAGCGTTCATTTAACGACGTTCATTTAACGATGTTCATTTAACGACGCCCGCTTCCCCTAGTTCATCCCCCGTACTATCCTCCCCATCCCCCCCCCAACTACAGCTGACATGATTGTGTTTGAGCAAAGCTGCACAGTCGGGACTGGGTCAGCGATTCTCAAAGTGAGAACCATCGGGTTGACCCAGACTTGACTTCAACAGGGTCCAAAAAAAAAAAATTATAAAAAATTTTCAAAGATGACTAAATCGATAATATCTACAACAATATAATCGAACTTTTCTTTCTTTAAATTTTGTTTTCTTTCTTTATAGATGGGCTTCGTAAGGAGTTGTACCCAGGTTTTCTAAGTATGTTTGAGAAACCCCCTGGATGAGACCATCACTGCATAGCTGTATTACAACGCTCCCATTTCTAGGGTTTCCCCTCAGGTGCGAACCCTTGGACATAACCAAAAAAGAGCACCGCTCGTGAAACGATATGTAAACCCATAGATATATATGTAAACCCATAGATATATATGTAAACCCACAGATATATAAGTAAACCCATAGATATATATGTAAACTCAGATATATATAAACCCATATATATATATGTTAACCCATAGATATATATGTAAACCCATAGATATATATGTAAACCCCATAGATATATATGTAAACCCATAGATATATATGTAAACCCATAGATATGTAAGTAAACCCATAGATATATATGTAAACGCATAGATATATATAAACCCATATATTTGTTAACCCATAGATATATATGTAAACCCCATAGATATATATGTAAATCCATAGATATATATGTTAACCCATTGATATATATGTAAACCCCATAGATATATATGTAAATCCATAGATATATATGTTAACCCATAGATATATATAAACCCATAGATATATATGTTAACCCATAGATATATATGTAAACCCATAGATATATATGCATAAACCACTTTAAAAAATGAGAAAACCAAAATACTACACAAAATATTACATGGAGCGAAACAAAAGATTGTTTTTAGAAGTGAATTGTTGAAAATTAATGCAATATGTCGCAACACTTTCAAAGCCGCTATTACAGAAAAAAATCTGGCAATGTGTCTGTCTGTGTATTGCTACATTTCATTGGTGTAACTGAATGGTTTACAGAATAAGAAATGACATCAATTTGTTTCTTCTGTCATATTAAATACAGAAGTCGATACAGACTTTGTTATATATATATATCTTTTTAACATTACTCTGTGGGAACATCGAAATAAACTGAAATACTTGGGTGGCAATCAATCACACTGTACAATGTACATACATTATTTAATAAACAAAAACATTGCTTTTGTTAAAACTCTGAGATGTGAGTTATTCATAACTTAAACAACTTCACTTGGCCTCATTATCACATTGTCTCCAAGTTAAACCATAGATATACTGTCTCTTAGTTAAACCATAGATATATTGTCTCCTAGTTAAACCATAGATATACTGTCTCCTAGTTAAACCATAGATATATTGTCTCCTAGTTAAACCATAGATATATTGTCTCCTAGTTAAACCATAGATATATTGTCTCCTAGTTAAACCATAGATATATTGTCTCCTAGTTAAACCATAGATATATTGTCTCCTAGTTAAACCATAGATATATTGTCTCCTAGTTAAACCATAGATATATTGTCTCCAGGTTAAACTATAGATATACTGTCTCCTAGTTAAACCATAGATATATTGTCTCCTAGTTAAACCATAGATATATTGTCTCCTAGTTAAACCATAGATATATTGTCTCCAGGTTAAACCATAGATATATTGTCTCCTAGTTAAACCATAGATATATTGTCTCCTAGTTAAACCATAGATATACTGTCTCCAGGTTAAACCATAGATATACTGTCTTCTAGTTAAACCATAGATATATTGTCTCCTAGTTAAACCATAGATATACTGTCTCCTAGTTAAACCATAGATATATTGTCTCCTAGTTAAACCATAGATATATTGTCTCCTAGTTAAACCATACATATACTGTCTCCTAGTTAAACCATAGATATATTGTCTCCTAGTTAAACCATAGATATATTGTCTCCTAGTTAAACCAAAGATATATATCGTCTCCAGGTTAAACCATAGATATATATCGTCTCCAGGTTAAACCATAGATAGATAAATATCTATGAGTTAAAACACCCTAAATTACGCAAAATAAAGAAAAAAAAAAGAACAGAACCGCAGTGAATAAAAATAAAACTCAGAAAAAAAACATTTTCCAACTTCGTAAGTTCGTTAAAAAACGTGTTTATTCTTTATGTTTTTTTTTTACTCTCTGGACCAGCACGTCATTAAAAAATTTGGTCTAAAAACATTCAAGTTACATTTATTAGTGACTGTGTGTGATTAACAGCTCAAAGTGATGACGTTATCTTAAACGCTAAATTAAAAAAAAAGGCATTTTTATCAAAAAAAATTCTGGCATATAATGTTTCTGAAGGATTATGTAAATATGCCAGCTAAGAAATAAAAAAAAATAATAAATCAATATGAGAATACATGGAGTAAAACAAACGAAAAAAAATACTCTTACCTTCCCTATTCAGAAAGGTAAACTAGCGTTTTATGTTTTCATTTTTATTTTTTTTTTTTTCAAAACTTGTTATGTATGTTAATCCGTTATGGGCTGTCATACTTCAGCACTGCCCTATATATTATCAATCATCTCCATTTGGAACTGAAGGCAAACAATACAGAAACATGGAATTAAACAAACACGATGTGGAGAATGAATGGGAGGAGTAGGAAAAAGGGAGGAGGAGGAGGAGAGGGTGGGGTGTGGGGGGGGGGGGAGAAGGGGAGTCGCCGCCACCGTTTGTAACGGAAGCGAGTCCTAATGTACCCGCCCACACGCGCACAGACGCGTGCGCTTCGCTTGGCGGAATCAAATCACGACCAGGCCGCGCACCCGCACAAAATTAATGTAGGGAATGGAGGTGTGGGGGGGAAGGGGGGTTTGGGCTATTTTCAAATTTGATGACCCCCCCCCCCCCCAGCTTCCGAAATAGTGCCATCATGGAAAGGTGGGTTGGGGGGGGGGGGGAAAGCGATGGGAGTTGGTTAGATTTTTGTTTTTGAATTTGTGATTGAAACTTTGTATCTTACGGCCGGTTAAGGTCCAGGCGAAGGGGGCGGGAGTGAGAATCCGCCCCCCCCCATCCCGCCGGGCGCCTCTATCGCAAGTTAAGTCGCACTAAATTAAAACATTACACAAAAAAAAATATTTTTCTAGAACTTTTCTAGAATGATTATATGTTAGCTTATCAAGAAACAACGATTACTTCACTTCATTAATTTACACACTAGGGAAGACAATCGTGTAATTTACCAAAAAACATTCATTTTTCTTAGTTCTTTCCCTTTTTTTTTAATAAAAGAATATAACTGTAAGATGATGTACAAGTAATTAACTTGTGAAGTAATTGTGTTTTATTAAAATAAAATGAGGTTATAAGTAGTAATTAATGTTTTCATAATTTTATTTAAGAAAAAAGAAAAAAATTGTAATTAATGCACAGTAACCGAAGAAAACGAAGGTGTGTGACACAATAAGTGATTTATCATTTATGTTTACTCAAATAAATTCACATGAAATCTTGCACACACAAGTGAGCGACATGCGTGCCTCTGTGACACATATTCAAAAAAAGCGCGCGTAAATTTGAGTGATTTTGTGCAGTGTATTTTTGTCTAATTTTTGATGTGTATCGCCTTCTTGAATAGTGTGTATGATAAAGTGTGAGAATCATCAGAATAAATTTAAAACTACTGACAAAGGGAGAATACAAAAATTAGGGAATTTTAAGTCTGCTAAAGGTATTGTCCCCCTCCCCTTCCCCACCTTCCAACCCATCCCAACCCTTGACTGTATTAATTAATTCACATGAACTCTAGAGATTTAAGACAAACAAACCAAACCGATATCCATATAGACAAGAAACAATACATCCAGAGCCGTCCTTGACTTCGGGGAAATGGGAAATACTTTGGCGGTGACCATGGGCCCAATTAGGGACTTGTCATGCGGGCCCCTGAAAAATCCAGAAAAAAGTCTCTGAGTAGGTATCATAGACATGAATCATGGGCCCAAACAGGGGGCTTTTTATGTGGGCCCTTCAAAAATCCAAAAAAGTCTCTCAGTTGGTATCATAGTTCCCTTAGCCCTAACGGGCCATCGGGGCAGATGAAGTTTTGAATTCATCTGTTTCTATAACCTCGGCATATGAGGGGATTGTGTGGTTAGCACAACGCCCAGCCGCCTTTACTTCCCCCAACTTTAAGTCAGGTACCCATTTAAAGCTGGGTGGACTTGTGGGACGACTTTGAAACACATATCACCTGGAAAAAATTTCCCATGGTTCTCACCGAGGATCGAACCCAGGACTCTCAGGTCGACAGTTGAGTGTCTACACCACTCGACCATCCGTCCCACTAGTAGGTATCATAGATATAGGGTTATTCGGTTTACCCGAGTTAATCTTTACTTAAAACAAAACAGGCTGGCCGTCTTTACGTGTTTATGTTGTTGTTGTTGTGTGTTTGCAAGTAGGTGTTTGTAAAATAAACGCAAGGAATGATGTCATATTTGCGATTTTAAACTTTTGAAACGGGCTGATACAATACAAATTGGTTTCGGTCAAAAATAATTATTTTAAGTTGTTGGCGCTCATAATAATAAAAGGTTTAAATCAATATTCATATGGAGAGACGCTGTTTGGGTGTGGGGGCAGTGCCGAACCTAGGGATTTGGGGGCACCTGGGGGGGCTTGGCCTCTTTGGGGGCCCCTGCATTTTGACATACGACACCTTTACATGAGATAATGTACTTAATATTTATTGTAAACATTTTTTGGGGGCCCCCTCAACCTGGGGGGACTTTCGAATTCGGACCCCCCCCTTTCCCCCCACCCTAGGTACGCCTCTTTGTGGGGGGGGGGGAGAACAATCTAAAAAAAACAGTAATTTTATTAATTGAAATTCTATACTTCCATTTAAGACACCACTTTATGTCAATGGTGTTAAAAAGTAGAAAGTACCAAGTATACATCTTGACTTATAAATAACTGTCACCATCAAAATCAAAGCATTGGGTCAATACTGCATGGTGGTAGCTGCTGACCTCGGTGTAAAGTTGTAACAGTTAAGTCTGTACATCAATGTACTAAAGTTAACATGTGTTTGTTCAAGTTGTAACATTAAAGTCTGAACATCAATGTTCTAAAGTTAACGTGTGTTTGTTCAATTTGTAACAGTTAAGTCTGAACATCAATGTACTAAAGTTAACTTGTTCAAGTTGTAACAGTTAAGTCTGAACATCAGTGTACTAAAGTTAACTTGTTCAAGTTGTAACATTAAAGTCTGAACATCAATGTACTAAAGTTAACGTGTGTTTGTTCAATTTGTAACAGTTAAGTCTGAACATCAGTGTACTAAAGTTAACTTGTTCAAGTTGTAACAGTTAAGTCTGAACATCAATGTACTAAAGTTAACGTGTGTTTGTTCAATTTGTAACAGTTAAGTCTGAACATCAGTGTACTAAAGTTAACTTGTTCAAGTTGTAACAGTTAAGTCTGAACATCAATGTACTAAAGTTAACGTGTGTTTGTTCAATTTGTAACAGTTACGTCTGAACATCAGTGTACTAAAGTTAACTTGTTCAAGTTGTAACAGTTAAGTCTGAACATCAATGTACTAAAGTTAACGTGTGTTTGTTCAATTTGTAACAGTTAAGCCTGAACATCAGTGTACTAAAGTTAACTTGTTCAATTTGTAACAGTTAAGTCTGAACATCAATGTACTAAAGTTAACTTGTTCAAGTTGTAACATTAAAGTCTGAACATCAATGTACTAAAGTTAACGTGTGTTTGCTCAAGTTGTAACAGTTAAGTCTGAACATCAGTGTACTAAAGTTAACTTGTTCAAGTTGTAACATTAAAGTCTGAACATCAATGTACTAAAGTTAACGTGTGTTTGCTCAACCGTCAGCCTACTTATTCCACACTGTTAAACTACTATAAGATGCATGACCACATGCAAAATAAATTATATTTGGACGCTATTTTACAAGAGTTGTTTAGCACGGTTGAGTGAACGGTGAGGATGGCTGGATGGGTAAGGGGAGGGAGAGTGTTTGACCAGTCAATGTAGGAGCCAGTGTTGCCAGATTCTATACACAAAAGAAGCCAAAATTCAATAAGCAAATTTCTGACAACACGCCAGAGTAATAAACAAAATATTTACATCTCGTTTCATATTGTATTCGCCCCAGTCTTCGTATTTACACAATTTAAAATTTTTGAACTAGTCGAAACCCCGACAGTCGATTAAAACTTGTACCTATGTCTCAAGGACATCAAATGACTTTTTGGCAACATTAGTAGTGGACAACACAGCTGACCACAGGTAGCTGATAGTGTGTTGTGTAACACGTGAACTTCCCGCCTTGTTACGTAGAGATTGTGTCTATTGTAACCTGTGACTTTTCTTCTTGGATTGTTAACGTTATATCTCTTTTTTTATTATATCTTTGGATATTTAAACATATTGTTTTGATCATAATGTGTAGAAGGGACAAACTTGCATTGAAAATAAATCTGTATTAACAAAATCAAGGAAATATACAACACAGTGACCATGAACTCATGAGATTATAACCTCTACGCCAAATGTTTATCGCTTTCGTGAAACCACTGTCCACGGTCTGCACGAAATAATGTTTCGACCACCATGTGTAACTTGTAGTGTGACTAGTGGATTTAGTGTGTGGTTCAGTTATTCGCTGTGATATTTCTACTTGGATTGTTTAGGTTACATTACATTTATTTTTTTTGTTTTGGATTTTAAAAATAATCTCCAATAAGCAGTTCTGTCACTTATCCTAACATGAAGGTTTCAATTTCTCCCAATACTCAGCAGTTCTGTCACTGATACAAACATACATGTTTCAACTTCTCCAAAGAACGTAGCTGACCTGTCACAGATATAATCAAAGTTCTCAACTTATCCATAGAACTCGGAACATTGACAGCAGGTAAGTCTATTTCCCAGACAATATATATATTTTTTTTACTTCGTATGTACCCAGTACAACATTGGGTCGTATGTTTGTTTTCTTTGTCTTCTGTCTTCGTTGTTTTCGTTGTCAACGTGTTTGCCTTTTGTCCGATTCATTTTTCGCTGATTCGATTTACTGTAGGATTAATTGTCGTAAATTTTCAGTATTGCGCCCTCCCCCCCCTCCTCATGGCCTTATGTTTGTATGCAGTGTATGGTTGCAGTGTATGGTTGCATCGGTTGCATGTCTGACACCATCGTATGAAAGATCAGCGGGAGATAAATCACGTAGAACAATTGTTGACAGGAAGAGTTCGTCGAACTCGTTTAGCGGGTGTGTTTCTGGAAATGTGTACAGGTGAACTAGTTTGTTCAAGTCGGGTACTGTAAATAGTAGAAATGTGTACAGGTGAAATAGTTTGTTCAAGTCGGGTACTGTAAATAGTAGAAATGTGTACAGGTGAAATAGTTTGTTCAAGTCGGGTACTGTAAATAGTAGAAATGTGTACAGGTGAACTAGTTTGTTCAAGTCGGGTACTGTAAATAGTAGAAATGTGTACAGGTGAACTAGTTTGTTCAAGTCGGGTACTGTAAATAGTAGAAATGTGTACAGGTAAACTAGTTTGTTCAAGTCGGGTACTGTAAATAGTAGAAATGTGTACAGGTGAACTAGTTTGTTCAAGTCGGGTACTGTAAATAGTAGAAATGTGTACAGGTGAACTAGTTTGTTCAAGTCGGGTACTGTAAATAGTAGAAATGTGTACAGGTGAACTAGTTTGTTCAAGTCGGGTACTGTAAATAGTAGAAATGTGTACATGTGAACTAGTTTGTTCAAGTCGGGTACTGTAGATAGTAGAAATGTGTACCGGTGAACTAGTTTGTACAAGTCGTGATGTCGGGTACTGTAGATAGTAGAAATGTGTACCGGTGAACTAGTTTGTACAAGTCGTGATGTCGGGTACTGTAGATAGTAGAAATGTGTACCGGTGAACTAGTTTGTACAAGTCGTGATGTCGGGTACTGTAGATAGTAGAAATGTGTACCGGTGAACTAGTCTGTACAAGTCGTGATGTCGGGTACTGTAGATAGTAGAAATGTGTACAGGTGAACTAGTTTGTACAAGTCGTGATGTCGGGTACTGTAGATAGTAGAAATGTGTACCGGTGAACTAGTCTGTACAAGTCGTGGTGTCGGGTACTGTAGATAGTAGAAATGTGTACCGGTGAACTAGTTTGTACAAGTCGTGATGTCGGGTACTGTAGATAGTAGAAATGTGTACCGGTGAACTAGTCTGTACAAGTCGTGATGTCGGGTACTGTAGATAGTAGAAATGTGTACCGGTGAACTAGTTTGTACAAGTCGTGATGTCGGGTACTGTAGATAGTAGAAATGTGTACCGGTGAACTAGTTTGTACAAGTCGTGATGTCGGGTACTGTAGATAGTAGAAATGTGTACAGGTGAACTAGTTTGTTCAAGTCGGGTACTGTAAATAGTAGAAATGTGTACAGGTGAAATAGTTTGTTCAAGTCAGGTACTGTAGATAGTAGAAATGTGTACTAGTGAACTAGTTTGTACAAGTCGTGATGTCGGGTACTGTAGATAGTAGAAATGTGTACCGGTGAACTAGTTTGTACAAGTCGTGATGTCGCGTACTGTAGATAGTAGAAATGTGTACCGGTGAACTAGTCTGTACAAGTCGTGATGTCGGGTACTGTAGATAGTAGAAATGTGAACAGGTGAACTAGTTTGTTCAAGTCGGGTACACTAAATAGTAGAAATGTGTACAGGTGAAATAGTTTGTTAAAGTCGGGTACTGTAGATAGTAGAAATGTGTACCGGTGAACTAGTTTGTACAAGTCGTGATGTCGGGTACTGTAGATAGTAGAAATGTGTACAGGTGAACTAGTCTGTACAAGTCGTGATGTCGGGTACTGTAGATAGTAGAAATGTGTACAGGTGAAATAGTTTGTTAAAGTCCGGTACTGTAGATAGTAGAAATGTGTACCGGTGAACTAGTTTGTACAAGTCGTGATGTCGGGTACTGTAGATAGTAGAAATGTGTACATGTGAACTAGTTTGTTCAAGTCGGGTACTGTAGATAGTAGAAATGTGTACCGGTGAACATTCTTTTTTGTTTATTTCTAAACGATGGTAGGGTAGCATATGCAAATACTCTTCCAATGAAACTGATTGAAACTTCCTATGTATCTGGGGACATCGAGCAGGGACTTCCCAGAGATGATTTGAGGCCCCAGACCATCAGATGTAATAGAAATTAATTCTCGAAGTGGGTCCCGTAATACCTGGGTGCACTAATAGGCCGGCTAATTCACTTTACCAATTAAGGGCTCACTTAATAAATAAGCCAAAGTACACTAAGTCTAACATGTAATAATAAACTAATAATAATCTATATATAGGTCCATGTTTGTTAATTTTGTTATTTAATCTGTTACAAGCCACACTATTCTGATGTATATGCTTAACAAATAGTAACTCTAACACGATATAGAACAATAATATTATAATAATACAGTTATGATTTATATCATCTGAATCTTTTCGTGAATTATCATTAATTATTTTTATCCATAACTTTTAGTCAGTGTCGTACTTGTATTAGTTGTTATCATTTGTATCCACAGCTTTTAGTCAGTGTCGTACTTGCATTAGTTGTTATCATTTGTATCCACAGCTTTTAGTCAGCGACGTACTTGTATTAGTTGTTATCATTTGTATCGACAGCTTTTAGTCAGTGTCGTACTTGTATTAGTTGTTATCATTTGTATCCACAGCTTTTAGTCAGTGTCGTACTTGTATTAGTTGTTATCATTTGTATCCACAGCTTTTAGTCAGTGTCGTACTTGTATTAGTTGTTATCATTTGTATCGACAGCTTTTAGTCAGTGTCGTACTTGTATTAGTTGTTATCATTTGTATCGACAGTTTTTAGTCAGTGTCGTACTTGTATTAGTTGTTATAATTTTTATCGACAGCTTTTAGTCAGTGTCGTACTTGTATTAGTTGTTATCATTTGTATCGACAGCTTTTAGTCAGTGTCGTACTTGTATTACTTGCCCCCGGGGCGGACTCTGAAAATACAAAGTAATTTTTTTTCCCCGGGGCACTCAGTTCCCCATCTAACCGCGCCACCCCCTCGTAGTTATTAAGTCTCTACTATCTACAGTACCCGACATCACGACTTGTACAGACTAGTTCACCGGTACACATTTCTACTATCTACAGTACCCGACATCACGACTTGTACAGACTAGTTCACCGGTACACATTTCTACTACCTACAATACCCGACATCACGACATGTACAAACTAGTTCACCGGTACACATTTCTACTATCTACAGTACCCGACATCACGACTTGTACAGACTAGTTCACCGGTACACATTTCTACTATCTACAGTACCCGACATCACGACTTGTACAGACTAGTTCACCGGTACACATTTCTACTATCTACAGTACCCGACATCACGACTTGTACAGACTAGTTCACCTGTACACATTTCTACTATCTACAGTACCTGACATCACGACTTGTACAAACTAGTTCACCGGTACACATTTCTACTATCTACAGTACCCGACATCACGACTTGTACAGACTATTTCACCTGTACACATTTCTACTATCTACAGTACCCGACATCACGACTTGTACAAACTAGTTCACCGGTACACATTTCTACTATCTACAGTACCCGACTTTAACAAACTATTTCACCTGTACACATTTCTACTATTTACAGTACCCGACTTGAACAAACTAGTTCACCTGTTCACATTTCTACTATCTACAGTACCCGACATCACGACTTGTACAAACTAGTTCACCGGTACACATTTCTACTATCTACAGTACGCGACATCACGACTTGTACAAACTAGTTCACCGGTACACATTTCTACTATCTACAGTACCCGACATCACGACTTGTACAAACTAGTTCACTAGTACACATTTCTACTATCTACAGTACCTGACTTGAACAAACTATTTCACCTGTACACATTTCTACTATTTACAGTACCCGACTTGAACAAACTAGTTCACCTGTACACATTTCTACTATCTACAGTACCCGACATCACGACTTGTACAAACTAGTTCACCGGTACACATTTCTACTATCTACAGTACCCGACATCACGACTTGTACAAACTAGTTCACCGGTACACATTTCTACTATCTACAGTACCCGACATCACGACTTGTACAGACTAGTTCACCGGTACACATTTCTACTATCTACAGTACCCGACATCACGACTTGTACAAACTAGTTCACCTGTACACATTTCTACTATCTACAGTACCCGACATCACGACTTGTACAGACTAGTTCACCGGTACACATTTCTACTATCTACAGTACCCGACATCACGACTTGTACAAACTAGTTCACCGGTACACATTTCTACTATCTACAGTACCCGACATCACGACTTGTACAAACTAGTTCACCGGTACACATTTCTACTATCTACAGTATCCGACATCACGACTTGTACAAACTAGTTCACCGGTACACATTTCTACTATCTACAGTACCCGACTTGAACAAACTAGTTCACATGTACACATTTCTACTATCTACAGTACCCGACTTGAACAAACTAGTTCACCTGTACACATTTCTACTATTTACAGTACCCGACTTGAACAAACTAGTTCACCTGTACACATTTCTACTATTTACAGTACCCGACTTGAACAAACTAGTTCACCTGTACACATTTCTACTATTTACAGTACCCGACATCACGACTTGTACAGACTAGTTCACCGGTACACATTTCTACTATCTACAGTACCCGACATCACGACTTGTACAAACTAGTTCACCTGTACACATTTCTACTATCTACAGTACCCGACATCACGACTTGTACAGACTAGTTCACCGGTACACATTTCTACTATCTACAGTACCCGACATCACGACTTGTACAAACTAGTTCACCGGTACACATTTCTACTATCTACAGTACCCGACATCACGACTTGTACAAACTAGTTCACCGGTACACATTTCTACTATCTACAGTATCCGACATCACGACTTGTACAAACTAGTTCACCGGTACACATTTCTACTATCTACAGTACCCGACTTGAACAAACTAGTTCACATGTACACATTTCTACTATTTACAGTACCCGACTTGAACAAACTAGTTCACCTGTACACATTTCTACTATTTACAGTACCCGACTTGAACAAACTAGTTCACCTGTACACATTTCTACTATTTACAGTACCCGATATGAACAAACTAGTTCACCTGTACACATTTCTACTATTTACAGTACCCGACTTGAACAAACTAGTTTACCTGTACACATTTCTACTATTTACAGTACCCGACTTGAACAAACTAGTTCACCTGTACACATTTCTACTATTTACAGTACCCGACTTGAACAAACTAGTTCACCTGTACACATTTCTACTATTTACAGTACCCGACTTGAACAAACTATTTCACCTGTACACATTTCTACTATTTACAGTACCCGACTTGAACAAACTATTTCACCTGTACACATTTCTACTATTTACAGTACCCGACTTGAACAAACTAGTTCACCTGTACACATTTCCAGAAACACACCCGCTAAACGAGTTCGACGAACTCTTCCTGTCAACAATTGTTCTACGTGATTTATCTCCCGCTGATCTTTCATACGATGGTGTCAGACATGCAACCGATGCAACCATACACTGCAACCATACACTGCATACAAACATAAGGCCATGAGGAGGGGGGGGAGGGCGCAATACTGAAAATTTACGACAATTAATCCTACAGTAAATCGAATCAGCGAAAAATGAATCGGACAAAAGGCAAACACGTTGACAACGAAAACAACGAAGACAGAAGACAAAGAAAACAAACATACGACCCAATGTTGTACTGGGTACATACGAAGTAAAAAAAATATATATATTGTCTGGGAAATAGACTTACCTGCTGTCAATGTTCCGAGTTCTATGGATAAGTTGAGAACTTTGATTATATCTGTGACAGGTCAGCTACGTTCTTTGGAGAAGTTGAAACATGTATGTTTGTATCAGTGACAGAACTGCTGAGTATTGGGAGAAATTGAAACCTTCATGTTAGGATAAGTGACAGAACTGCTTATTGGAGATTATTTTTAAAATCCAAAACAAAAAAAAATAAATGTAATGTAACCTAAACAATCCAAGTAGAAATATCACAGCGAATAACTGAACCACACACTAAATCCACTAGTCACACTACAAGTTACACATGGTGGTCGAAACATTATTTCGTGCAGACCGTGGACAGTGGTTTCACGAAAGCGATAAACATTTGGCGTAGAGGTTATAATCTCATGAGTTCATGGTCACTGTGTTGTATATTTCCTTGATTTTGTTAATACAGATTTATTTTCAATGCAAGTTTGTCCCTTCTACACATTATGATCAAAACAATATGTTTAAATATCCAAAGATATAATAAAAAAAGAGATATAACGTTAACAATCCAAGAAGAAAAGTCACAGGTTACAATAGACACAATCTCTACGTAACAAGGCGGGAAGTTCACGTGTTACACAACACACTATCAGCTACCTGTGGTCAGCTGTGTTGTCCACTACTAATGTTGCCAAAAAGTCATTTGATGTCCTTGAGACATAGGTACAAGTTTTAATCGACTGTCGGGGTTTCGACTAGTTCAAAAATTTTAAATTGTGTAAATACGAAGACTGGGGCGAATACAATATGAAACGAGATGTAAATATTTTGTTTATTACTCTGGCGTGTTGTCAGAAATTTGCTTATTGAATTTTGGCTTCTTTTGTGTATAGAATCTGGCAACACTGGCTCCTACATTGACTGGTCAAACACTCTCCCTCCCCTTACCCATCCAGCCATCCTCACCGTTCACTCAACCGTGCTAAACAACTCTTGTAAAATAGCGTCCAAATATAATTTATTTTGCATGTGGTCATGCATCTTATAGTAGTTTAACAGTGTGGAATAAGTAGGCTGACGGTTGAGCAAACACACGTTAACTTTAGTACATTGATGTTCAGACTTTAATGTTACAACTTGAACAAGTTAACTTTAGTACACTGATGTTCAGACTTAACTGTTACAACTTGAGCAAACACACGTTAACTTTAGTACATTGATGTTCAGACTTTAATGTTACAACTTGAACAAGTTAACTTTAGTACATTGATGTTCAGACTTAACTGTTACAAATTGAACAAGTTAACTTTAGTACACTGATGTTCAGGCTTAACTGTTACAAATTGAACAAACACACGTTAACTTTAGTACATTGATGTTCAGACTTAACTGTTACAACTTGAACAAGTTAACTTTAGTACACTGATGTTCAGACGTAACTGTTACAAATTGAACAAACACACGTTAACTTTAGTACATTGATGTTCAGACTTAACTGTTACAACTTG
>JAGDYQ010000036.1:5345349-5362844 GCA_021962125.1 Bulinus truncatus | reverse complement strand
GACGCTGCCATTAAACTGATGATGCGATATCTCGTTATCCGAGACGCTGCCACTAAACTGTCAGATGCGATATCTCGTTATCCGGGACGCTGTTGATGTGCACTCGAGAAAGACAAAATATCCATCGGTCTCGCCCTAAAGTTTTACAGTGGGCGACAAATTCTGACCAGCATACAAACTTTCTAGGAAGTTTTATATGATACAATATGACTGCCTTAGCCTAGAATAATATATTGACGGTGGGGCAGATAATCAGATAGACATATGACATAAATACAGACAGGTACAGCATACAGGCATGCCAACATACAAAGGAATGACGCAGAGGAGGATCTCTTTACATAATTAACGAAGTACAGGGCCCCACATAACCCATAACTCTTTGTTGTCTCTCTCTTTTATATAGGGCCCAGTTATTTTCTTGAGACAGACAGACAGACAGACAGACAGACAGACAGATAGACAGACAGACAGATAGATAGATAGATAGATATATAGATAGATAGATAGATAGATAGATAGATAGATAGATAGATAGATAGATAGATAGATGGATAGATAGATAGAGGATAGATAGATAGATAGATAGATAGATAGATAGATAGATAGATAGATAGATAGATAGATAGATAGATAGATAGATAGATAGATAGATAGATAGATAGATAGATAGATAGATAGATCAACATCTTTTAAACAAAAAAAATGTCATTGTATTGGTATATACATTTTAGTGTTGTGTTTCTACAGTGTAATGTCTCTGTTTCCTTCCCAAAGTTCTTGTGTCAACAAGCGCCCTCCCCATCCTCCCCCCCCCCGCCCCACGCCCCATAAAACTAAATTACCCAATAAAATGAGACATTTAGACGCCCGATATTTCGATTCTATTATACCAGTTATACATGTCGGCCGACCTTATGCTGTGTGTAACCACTTTTTTTTACTGCTACATCTGGAGTGCAACACATTGATCGACGGTTTCCTCAGCCACACCTCTAAAACAAGTTACACCCCCCATTCCCTCCCCCCACACATATCAAATAAACTTTCTCTCAACCCCCTCCCCCCGCAGCGCCCGCCCCCCCCCCATCCTCGTCCCGTCCAGTACAGAAAACATGGCGTCATTCTTTTGTTTTCGTTCATGAAATCGATATTTTCATGGAGTCATAAGATAGCACGGCGCCCTGGCTCCCCAACTCCCTCCCACCTAGTCCACCTATCTTTTCACCCCCACCCCCATATGATTTACCCCCCCTCCTCCCAACCAACAACACGCACGCTCACAGTCAAAGTCTCCTCTCTTCACCCCCGCCCCTTTCCCCCCCCACCCCCCTAAAAACGAAGGCAGTAAATAATTTATTGGTAAACTGGCACCGCATCTGCTAATTAGATGGGGTTACCGAGCGCTTGGCGCCAGAATTTCTTCTGACCATTTGTGCCACAATAGTCTGTGTATGTGCGCGTGCACACACACACACTCACACTCACACGACTAATAGAGTGCGGCTGATAGATTGTGTGAGGGAGGATTCTAAAGGAATCAGGATGGTGGGTGCCAGATTGCCCCGAAGATTGATAACATTTCATTTTTTTTTTTGTCTCTTCTTTTGGTAGCCAGTGGTGGAGTTTACATTGCCACACTGGCACACACAGAGAGAAAAAGTCCTGGCCATTAATCGGGAGATAACTCTACACAAGGTGGCGCCATAGTCTCAGCGTTGTCCAGTTCTAGCAGTCTTTTGTCTGCCGCGATGGTTTCCATTTCATAATTTTCTTTTCTTTTATGAATACTATCATGCAGTGGTTCTATAATTGTGGCCTTGCGGGACGCCAATGGGCCAGCGTAAACTGAATAATGGGACACTGGAGCGATATTTGGAAGAAAAGGCAGATATTAAATACCATTAGCTTGGGGTTATATCAAATTGACCCTGACCAGTGGCGCAACCGGGGGGGGCGCAGGGGGGGGGGGCTTGAGCCCCCCTCCAGGCCAAATCACCAATACATAATTAATGTTATACAGTTACAAAAAGACTGTCAAACTGTCTTTTTTCATAATGTGAGACCCCCAGCTATTTTTTCGCTGGTTGGGCCCATGTGGACTTGAAATGCTTGGCGACCGCTCCTAATATGGACAAAGGAGTACTATTGTGGGATTGGGGGGGGAGGAGAGAGAGAAATGAGTAAACAAGATAAAAACAAAAGAATTTTAAAATAGTCACCGGGCAATTTTAGACTTAGTCTAGTTGTATTACATAGACAGATTGAGTCTAATTGTATTACATAGACAGATTGAGTCTAGTTGTATTACATAGACAGATTGAGTCTAATTGTATTACATAGACAGATTGAGTCTAGTTGTATTACATATGACACATCAAGTCTAGTTGCTGATTACATCAGACAGATTGAGTCTGAGTTGTATCACATAAACAGGATGAGTCTAATTGTATTAATATAGACAGATTGAGTCTAGTTGTATTACATAGACAGATTGAGTCTAGTTGTATTACATAGACAGATGGAGTCTAGTTGTATGCCATAGACAGATTGAGTCTAGTTGTATTACATAGACAGATTGAGTCTAGTTGTATTACATTGACAGATTGAGTCTAGTTGTATTACATAGACAGATTGAGTCTAGTTGTATTACATAGACAGATTGTCACTCAGGGAAGCTGCTCAGGTGTTCTGACTGTATGTTATCTAGCAATGTACTGACAGTAATCCATCAAGCAATGTTTTATTTACTAACCATAGTTCACCTCACAATGTTTGATTTGCTGGCAGTAATTCGCCAAGCAATGTTATATTTTACTGGGAGTATTTCATTAGGCATTTGTTTATATTTTCTTCACTCAAAGATGTATTCCATATAAACAGTGAATCACCAATCAATGTTATATTTTATTTAGTCTCAGACTGAATGTGTTGTTTGGTCTTTAAAAAAAAAAACAGACAAATTATCAAAGCTTGTCATTACATTGTGTCATTTTAACCCAATATTTGAGAAAGGATATTTTATGAAGGCTTTTTTTAAGGATTGGATGTTATCCCTTGATCCTTAATTGTTTCTTTGTTTGGGTTTAGGCTAGTGTGACTTCCTAGTCACCCCATACATTTTGCCAATCTTTTGGATAGGTGAACTAGACGACAGCCCCTTGGGCACCCAGGGGGCCCCTTTCCTGTTTTAGCTCCTATTAAATCTGATTTTGTTGGTCTTGGGCCTCCGAAAGCCTAAGAAAAGCAATGCACATTAGGGCCACCAAGCTAAAAGGGCCCCTAACTCTTTCAGTATTATTTCTAATTGGCGCTAAGAGGGCTCCAACAGTTCCTTTGATTATGGCCCCATAAGATACCTGGATGTCTCTAGGGCCCCATAAGACCCAAGAAAGTGTCTCTTACGATATAATGTGTGTCACAGTGGGGGTTGGGGGGGGAGGGAGGGATGGAGTGCTGGGAACTAGATGGTAAGTTTCACTCTACTCAGTAGTACTCAGTACCTGGAACAGATTAGTGATCTTTATTTTCTACCTGTGTACGCCTACTGTGTAGTAGTACTACAGTGTACTTAATGACTCTGAGCTTGACCAGTAGCCGAGGGTGCGCAAAAATACTTGCTCAACACTTCTACATCGTGTCAGTGGCAGGTTAGATGACGTGTCAACATTGACTTGACATGACACACTCCAGACGTGAGCCCGACACAAAACCCAGCCGCCAAGATTATCCGCCGTGTCTGGGGCATTGAGATGGGGTCGCCGGTGTTCTGCTCAGTTATGTCTCCCTTGTTTTTACCCCCCCCCCACCCCCCACCCCTTCCAATTCAACATATGGAATCGCCGTGCTTATTTTTTTTTGTTAAATGACTGTAGTGACCATGGCTACTAAAAGTCCATCCAAGTTTGGCCACAATCCGTCGCAATAATAAAGTGAACATTTGTGTGTCACGTGAACTTTGTGTGTTGTAAAA
Organism: Bulinus truncatus; assembly: GCA_021962125.1. Classification (NCBI taxonomy): domain Eukaryota; kingdom Metazoa; phylum Mollusca; class Gastropoda; family Planorbidae; genus Bulinus; species Bulinus truncatus. The sequence continues at coordinate 5,358,871 of JAGDYQ010000036.1, read as the reverse complement.
TATACCTTGCTTTGTTAACAACCATTTGCTTCTAGCCTATATAGTAGACTCCATAATCTGATAGACAAATTGAGATCAGTTTCCAAAGAGAATCTAATCTTCCTTCGTTTAAATATAAGTCAATGAATTAAGATTTATCAGAAATATGGTGTTGTGTGCGCATTTATGTATAGTTGGATGTTAGATTCAAAGTTTAATTGTCGGGGTTTTTTTTTGTGTTAAGATTGTGTACCCATAATGAGGATTATTTTCTTAGGGGTGAACTATATGAACTTTATTTGATGTATTATTAAGCGTCCCCTATACTTAAATATATTTTTGGTTACAATAGTCTGTTCATGTCCTTTGGGGCCACTTCGAGTACATAGATATGATATTTTGTGTGTATATATATATATATATACAAATATATATCATCATTTTTAACTCCAACTGCTACCCACAAGCAGGTCCGAGTACCGGGCCTTTGTTTATTAGTCGCAATTTCAAATGTCCTGTAACTCTGATTTAAAAATTGTCACCATTGGTGTTATTTGCCTTTTTTATTACTGTAGCAACTAAATATTGATACACAGTAGAATAATACAGAATAATACACAAATATGGCGGCTTTCGGAAAAAAAAAACACTTAAAATTGACGATGCGCGTCCTGATTAATTTATATTCAGTGTTTTCTCCTTGCCCAAGTATAAACAATTTGCGTCACTCATAGTCGTTTAGTGTAATACTATCCCTGTGTGTATTTTGCATGACCAATACAAATCTGATAATTAAATATGATCTACGGGACGGCCAGTCAGTCGCCATCTGTCCTTCTAGCCCCCACCCCCTGCCCCCCCACCACACCCCCTTCGACTCAACTTCCGATTCTGTCTGTTCCTCGTTTGACCCTGGTCGCCGCCTCCCGAGATAAAAACAAAAATGGGCCGATAACTCCAGACTTTCAGACGACTCACTTTGTCTTGGTTATTTCTCTTTTTTTTTTTATTAAATCTCACATACATAGTCAACACACATCTCATTTGATTCTGTGGATTTAAAAAAAAAATAATAGAGACAGAGAGAGAGAGAGAGAGAGAGAGAGAGAGAGAGAGATATCAACTGACACAGAAGACGTTTTGCCTTAGGGACTTCAACATCATCCACACACAAACAAAACACACATTCGCGCTATAAACACAGCTATGTTGAGTGTGCAATCCGTTCAACGTTAAGTTGTAATAATAGAGGACTTCACCTGTGTGTTTAAAAAAAATGTTTTACCGTTATTCTTGTATCTAATATAAATAATAGCGGTCTCGCTTCTGCGTTATATTGAAAGTAGAAATCGAGAATTCAAAATGGCGACTTGCCGGCGTCTAGATTCGATAAATAGTTTGTTGATATTTTTAAATCTCAGATTTGAAGAGTTTCTGGGCGGTTTTCAAACAAAAAACCTAAAGGCCAAAAATAGTGAAATAATTCCATTTATTTATTTATTGTATTTTCTACAACATATTGCATCTTTTTAATTGTAATACAATCATGAACAAATCGGATCTGTCCGATACCAAAAATAACCTAGCCTACCGATCAAACCTAAGGGGATATAACTCTATGCAAAAGTTTTGCAGAATACAGCTAGTATATATATTTGCTGAACATATGTATGATTTACCAACTACTCATTTGTCTTATTTAGGTCATTTAGTTACCAAAAGTGCTATCTTATGATACAAATGGGGACGGATGGTCGTGCCGTTACAGCTCTTGACTGTCAACCTGAGGCTCCAGGGTTTGATCTCCAGTAAGAACCAAGGGAATATATTTTCATGTCATGGTGAAATTTATTTCCATGTCTCCCGTGGTGCCAGGCCCACCGACAGGATTTCCTGGGCCCCCTGGGCAGGGCTGTCACGGGCCCACCGTTCTGATAATAATATTTTCAAGAAAGTTTATTGCCCAGCTCAGTCCGGGCCCTAATCTCGCCGGGCCCCTGGGCATTTGCAGCCCCCCCCCCTCTCGGCGGCACTGCGTGGTGCCATTACAATTACGGGTATAATAGGGGTGAAAGAAGGGCACTGTGTGGTGCCATTACAATTACGGGTATAATAGGGGTGAAAGCAGCTGGGCACTGCGTGGTGCCATTACATCACGGGGTATAATAGGGGTGAAAGGAGTGGCACTGCGTGGTGCCATTACAATTACGGGTATAATAGGGGTGAAAGAAGGGCACCTGCGTGGTGCCATTGCAATTACGGGTATAATAGGGGTTAGCAGAAGGGCACTGCGTGGTGCAATTACAATAGCGGGTATAATAGGGGTGAAAGAAGGGCACTGTGTGGTGCCATTACAATTACGGGTATAATAAGGGTTAGCAGCTGGGCACCGCGTGGTGCCATTACAATTAATGGTATATTAGGGGTGAAAGGTTGGCACCCGCGTGGTGCCATTACAATTACGGGTATAATAGGGCCGGAAGAAGTTACACTGCGAAGAAACAGTCCCATAGGACCCAAGAGATAAACATCTCATTCTTACAGGGACATCACAGAGTATATAATAAAATAATAGCGATTTGGGCGCTGCGTTAAATCGAAAGTAAAGAATTAATATAACAGTATTCCAGTTTAAAAAATACAAACATAAACAAATCGGATCTACCCGAAACCAAAAAATAACCTCGCCTGCCGATCAAGCCTAAGGGGATATAACTCTATGCAAATGTTTTGCAGGGTACAGCTAGTATACATATAAGCGCAATATTACGAGATATGAGTTCAATCCCTAATGACACTAGACATCTATTCGTTGCCAATATTAGCCAGTCCCATATACTAAAGATTCATCGGCACTTGAGACATAGAGAGTGTTAATTTAGTGGAAGAAAATGGCGGGAAGATTCAACATGAATGGTGAGAAGGAAAACATCTAGATCAGGAATATCCAGCGTCAGTGGCGTCGTAATGTGGGTGCATAAGGGACTTTTAATCGCCAGCCCCTCCCTTAATGCGGGAATTTAAAATTATGGGACGCACCCCTGAAATATTTGGCGAGAGAGCCACCATGCTGTTAGCTACACGGCTATCCACAGTGATGTTAGCTACACGGCTATCCACAGTGATGTCAGCTACACCTCTATCCACAGTGATGTCTAAAACACCAATATCCACAGGATGTTATCTATAGCCTCTATCCAATAAGTGATGTTAGCTACACCTCTATCCACAGTGATGTCATATACACCGCCATCCACAGTGATGTTAGCTACACCACTATCCACAGTGATGCTAATAGATGATATATTGACCAAAACAAATCTTTAGAGAAATATGTATTTAAATTGTAATTGGTAGGCATATAAGCATAAGTTAAATAATTGTATTAGGCGTTTAGCACATTATGCAGTAAGGGAACGGGTGGTCGTGTGGTTTAGAGCTCTCGACTGTTGATCAGATGGTCCAGGGTTCGAATCTCAGTGAGAACCTTGGAATTTTTACAAGGTCCCGGTGAAAATCCCCAAGTCCACCCAGCTTTAAATGGGTACCTGACTTAAGTTGGGGAAGTAAAGGTGGCTGGGCGTTGTGCTAACCACACAATCCCTTCATATGCCGAGGTTACTGAAACGGATGAATTCTACACTTCATTTGGCCCGATGAGCCCTTAGGGGCTTTAGGGAATTTTTTTGTTTTACATTGTACATTCTAATAAGTTTCATTGTTGTGATGAATATTACGATATTACGATATCGTTTGTTTACCTTTGTTGCACATGTTGCCCACACCCACTTTGTCATCCGTTTACAAACCAGACTAGAAGGTTTGGGTTTACAAACCAGATTAGAAGATTTGGCCTCACTGAGTTATACATTTGTATTGGTTTGATTGAAATGGCTGCCCCCATGTTTAGTCGTACCTGGATTAGAACCACTCTCTTGATACGCCACTGTATTACACACAGCTTCGTCTGTCTAGTTTTCCAAAATGAGCATGTAACAGAACTAGAATATTATCACCTGCATTAGCGTGTAAATAAAACTAGAATATTATCATCTGCATTAGCGTGTGAATAGAACTAGAATATTATCATCTGCATTAGCATGTAAATAGAACTGAATATTATCATCTGTATTAGCATGTAACAGAACTAGAATATTATCATCTGTATTAGCATGTAAATAGAATCCAGAATATTATCACCTAGATTGAGTATGGAAATAGAACTAGAATATTATCACCGGATTGAGCATGGAAATAGAACTCAGAATATTATCACCTGGATTGAGCATGTAAATAGAACTAGAATATTATCACCTGGATTGAGCATGTAAATCTGAACTAGAATATTATCACCTGGATTGAGCATGGAAATAGAACTAGAATATTATCACCTGGATTGAGCATGTAAATAGAACTAGAATATTATCACCTGGATTGAGCATGTAAATAGAACTATCAACATTATCACCTGGATTGGAGCATGTAAATAGAACTAGAATATTATCACCTGGATTTATATGTAAACAGAACTAGAATATTATCACCTGGATTGAGCATGTAAATTGAACTAGAATATTATCACCTGATTGAGCATGTAACTAGAACTAGAATATTATCACCTGGATTGAGCGTGTAAACAGAACTAGAATATCATCACCTGGATGGAGCAGATAAACAGAACTAGAATATCATCACCTGGATTGAGCGTGTAAACAGAACTAGAATATTATCACCTAGATTGAGCACAAACAGAACTAGAATATTATCACCTGGATTGAGCGTGTAAACAGAACTAGAATATCATCACCTGATAGAGCAAATAAACAGAACTAGAATATCATCACCTGGATTGAGCGTAAACAGAACTAGAATATTATCACCTGGATTGGAGCATGTAAACAGAACTAGAATATTATCACCTGGATTGAGCATGGAAACAGAACTAGAATATTATCACCTGGATTGGAGAAGGGTATAAGTAGAACTAGAATATTATCACCTGGATTTGATGTATAAACAGAACTAGAATATTATCACCTAGATTGAGCATATAAGTAGAACTAAATATTATCACCTGGATTGAGCGTATAAACAGAACTAAAATATTATCACCTGGATTGAGCGTGTAAACAGAACTAGAATATTATCACCTGGATTGAGCATGTAAATAGAACTAGAATATTATCACCTGGATTGAGCATGTAAATATAACTAGCTGTGTTATTATGATCAGGATTTTATTTTTTTTTTTTACATTTTCAAAACAGTCCAGTGTCTCTACTATACTACAACCTTCACCCTTTCCCCACCCCCTCCTCCCCCCTTCCCCCAACCCTCATAAAACAGCGGGTCCCAATATTTGGAATCTCACTGGGCCATTCGTTTATAATTAGTTTCTTGTACCGGGCCATTCAGACAATAGGTTTCTGCAAGCAAAACATGTTTAGGAGCAGAGTTCTAAATTCGTACTTTTCTGGAATGGTGCTGGGGGTGTAAAAGGGTTCTTGAGACTCATCTGAGGACCACTGCTTTAGTTCAGTGTCTTAATAAATCATGTGTCAGGTCCAGACTCCCGGTGACATTAATGTCAGTCAGAGTCAACAGTTGAATGTCACGGTAAGGAGGGGCGATTGGTAAGGGGCGGGCAGCATGGGAAAGGTTTTTTTCATCAGTGTGTGGGATAGTCCGACTATTAACGTGAGTCGGTAAGTGTGGGGGATAAATCCAACTATTAACGTGAGTCAGTCAGTGTGTGGGATAGTCCAACTGTTAACGTGAGTCAGTCAGTGTGGTTAGTCCTAATATTAACGTGAGTCAGTCTGTGTGGGATAGTCCAACTATTAACGTGAGTCAGTCAGTGTGTGGGATAGTCCAACTATTAACGTGAGTCAGTCAGTGTGTGGGATAGTCCAACTATTAACGTGAGTCAGTGTGTGGGATAGTCCAACTATTAACGTGAGTCAATCAAAAGTGTGTGATAGTCCAACTATTAACGTGAGTCAGTCAGTGTTTGGGATAGTCCAACTATTAACGTGAGTCAGTCAGTGTTTGGGATAATAGAACCATATTAACGTGAGTCAGTCAGTGTTTGGGATAGTCGAACTTATTAACGTGAGTCAGTGTTGAGATACGGTGAGTTAAAAAAAAAATTTAGGATTCTCCGCCCCCCCCAAGCTCGACGAGAAAAAAGACAAATCACAACATCCGTATATATGACGTCATTACCGGCGGATGTTGTGATTTTTTTATTCAGTTGACATGAAAATGACCTTTTGTCTGACTGAAGACCTCATCTTTTCAGGGCTGTGTTGATCACACTAGTAGGTCCGTACTGAACACACTGACACCGACGTCTGTATACTGCTCATCGACATCTTCGCTCCCTCCCCCCTCCCCCCACCCCCACATGCCACCCCACCCCGCAGGCATTTTTTTTTCATTCTCAGCAGTTAGCACCTCAACAACATCAGCCCTCTACAACCCCCACCGCCTTTCCCCCAAGTTTTCTCTGTTGCCATAGTGACGAAAACAACAACAAGAAAGCCGCCCTGTTGGAGACAGAATCATACAGTCACACACACACACACACACACACACGCAGTCACACACACACACACGCAGTCACACACACACACACACACACGCAGTCAAACACACACACAGACAAAACCACCCACTGGCACGTGCCCAGCGCGAGTACATTGCAATTAGAGCCTGTCACGTCGTCATCCCTCACCCCCCCCGCTCTAGGTTTTGGTATTCATTGAACTGAGTCTAGTTTGAAATTTAATCCAACGATATTTTCACCAGCGCCTAAGGTGAAAAGTTCTTCGATTCCCCCCCCAACCCCCATATAAATTTCTTTTCCTATTTTCCAATCAAAAAAAAAGTTCACGTTGAACTCGCATGACTGTGCTGATAGCCGCGCTCCGGTGTTTTTTTTTAACGCAGTGGCTACGGTTCGGTCCGACCGATCCCGTATTTTTTTTTTTCGGGTACCAGCCTTACTTATTATTGCATAGCGGCCAAGTCGCTGCACTGAGCTATATAACAACATAATTTTTTTTCAGGATTAGGGTTAGAGATAGGGTTAGGGATAGGGTTAGGGATAGGGTTAGAGATAGGGTTGAAGTTAGGGTGTGGAGCAATATTAACATCTATGGCTGGTACCCGAAGTAAAAAATACGGGTTCGGTCGGACTGAACCGTAGCCACTCGCCTTTTTTAATATCGTAAAAAAAATAATAATAATAATTACTTGGAGCAGCACATCATAATCGATGGATCAAATTTTAGTGAAACAAAAACAATTAAAGGATTTGAAAAAAAAAAATTGGTCACCGAAAGCTGAAAAAAAACTTTTTAATGAACCGCATGCTCTTGAATAGGACACATTTAGCTATATTGCTTTAGATGTATTTTTTTTTTAATGCAAAAGAATTAAAACCTGCTACGTATGTATACCTTTCGAACTTACTAACTCACGACCACTTGCTATGGCTATCAGAGATGTACCTGGAGCCCACTGAGGACGATATCCTACACACCAGACTGGCTTTGTTGCAGTTGTGTGTGTGAGTGTGTGTGTGTTTACTGAATAAATGTCTTCTAATTATGTATTCTAATCAAATGGCATTAGGGCGACTTATTATTATTGAGCGCCGTTCGTTCTTTTCATTATTACTGGGGCGGTGGTGATAGTGGATTCGAAGTGGGCATTGTGGAAAGGGACTGGGGGGTGGGTGGGGTGGGTGAAGGATAATCCTTTCGACTTCGTGTTCAAGCTCATCCCTGTAATCGATCCACCACCCCCCCCCACCCCTCATACTGCTCACACGCTAAACGATTTCTCAAGGCTAGACAGGGTGGCGACGGTCGCCTAGACTTCTGTAGTGAGCTTGAGTCCGACGCCGAACTAATAGCCACTTGATCCAGCCCTGGCGGTGTTTGATGAAAAGATGATCTACTACTATCCCTATCCACTGTACATAGGCTGATGGCTGGAGGAGTTATGAGTCCCTTTGCTGTCAACAATTAGCTAGACAGGTTTTGTGGGGGGGAATATAAAGAGAGGCGAAAAGAGGCGAAAAACAAAACAAAAAAATAAATAAGCACCCACAAACTGAAATAAGCCGATTAAATAAACTGAAGTTATTTCATAACTGTAAGACAAATATAAAGAAAAATGTAATTTGTGGAAAATGATTTCCGTTATATGTCTGCTATTCGAATTTTCAAAACACTTTGATGTTTGTTCATGTACGTAAGTAAAAGAGCCGTTTATACGAAGTGGGCGAGGGGTATGCAAAGCTACATTTGGGGGGGGGGGGCACTAAATAATGTTACCTTTGGGTGGCGGTAAAAAAAACAATAAATAACAGTAACAAGAAAAAAAGTCAACAGTAAAAGAAAGAACAAAGGGTAGTAAAAAAAAAAGTTGGGTGAGGAAAAATTTCCGGACAAAAGCCCCAACGCATGAATGTTCCCTACGGAATAAAGCCCCCACAATATTTTTTTTTCAAGATATTTATGAATAATGTAATGAATTTATGTGTAACTTTTATGCTTCACAAAAATGTTATCACTTTTTTTTCCTTTTTTTTTTTTTGCTATAAAAAGTGTATTGGGGATACTGTCTGCTTGAATATTTTTCAAATTTAAAGTTTGGTAAGTAGTTCAACTCTTCTTAAAATAGTCGCTAGTCTACAGTTGAAATCAACTACATCTTATAATTTCTTCATGCTGCGAAGATGTTTCAAAATTCAAGAAATACTCCATAAATTTCGTTCTAGTTTTATTCAGCAAACTGTGAACTTCATATCGGAAACAAAACACCGAATTATTTTTTAGAGTGAATGTGTTTCAACATATTGTACTGCTGCTGTGACAAAGACACATTTTGTCTTTTGCATCTTAACTAGCTTCGTCATCATACCCTTTGTATTAAAATTGCTTATTCCTCCTTCTGACACGGGTTAGTTTGGGCTTGAAAAGTTCTGGCATCTCTAAAATGACTGCGATGTCAGCTGAATATACTAGTCAGCCGCGTAGCGTGAAAATTCTACAGTAGGGGCCAGGCCAATAGCGGGGGGGGGGGAGGGGGCAGGAAATAAATGTTACTAAGTAGAGCAAACAAGCAGAGGGGGCCAGACAAAACGCAGCGGGGCCGGGCCACCCGCCCCTCCCCCACACGCTACGGGCCTGATACTAGTACTTATATTTTTAGTTACATTTGTATGATCTAAGGAATTTTTTTTTTTTTTACTTTTAGTGCATTTTAAAACAAAAAGGTTTATATATATATATATATATATATATATATATATATATATATATATATATATATATATATACTAGCTAAAAATATACTATTATGTTGCCGTGGCTATGTAATAGTAAGTATTGAGAAAGCCCTTGTTTCTAATTATGTTTTTTAAAAAAAGGACATTTTAGAAAAATAATTATCAATCATTTAAAACTATAAACAAAGAGAAATGAGTTCTATCGAGTGGATCTTCGTTTCTATATTTGTTATGTTTATTAATGCAGTGATTTTAGATATACAATATTTTTGGTTGTACCATTATTTGTGTATATATAGATAGATGGATGGATGGATGGATGGATTGATGGATGGAATGAATGAATGGATGGATGGATGGCAGGTGGGTGGGTGGATGGATGGATGGACAGACAGATTAAATAGATAGATAGATAGATAGATAGATAGATAAATAGATAGATTAGACAGACAGACAGACCGACAGACAGACAGACAGATAGATAGATAGATAGATAGATAGATAGATAGATAGATAGATAGATAGATAGATAGATAGATAGATAGATAGATAGATAGATAGATAGATAGAGGATAGATAGATAGATAGATAGATAGATAGATAGATAGATAGATAGATAGATAGATAGATAGATAGATAGATAGATAGATAGATTTATAGATAGATAGATAGATAGATAGATAGGTGATATAGACACAACATTTTATCTATATAAATGTAACTATATAAAATACTACTAATGAACTTTTTGTGAAAAAAACAACAATCTGGTTGTGGGTCACAAAAATAGCATCAGTCTTACAGTAATATTTGTTTCCTTCACAACTGTGTAAAGTGTATTGTATTTTATGCTTATTCGATAAATAGCTTATGTTTTTGTTAACCACATGTTACTTATAATATAATCGTGATTTTCTGTATTTGTTTATTTTCTAAGTATTTTTAAGTAATGCATAATCTCTCTAACCACTGTCTGGCCATTGTCCTTGTTATTCTTCTATTTGATGATGTGTATATGAGATTACACCCTTATTTCAATCACATTTATAAAACCGGAAACAAACATTATGTGATGCGCGAAGTGTGAGCCTAAACGTATATTATCTCGAACAGCGGTCGTGGCAAGACGGCAACTTTTTTGGACATAAAAGACTACCGAATGTCTAAAAGTTGTTCCACTGACCACTAGCTTGCTGAAAGTATTTCCCCGGACCTCTAACAGTACAAGTTAATACTGGCTGACCACTCAGTTTATCATCCCGTGCACCGCTTTTTTTTTTAATTGGTGGGATCAAAAGTATCTTTCTAATACTTTTTTAAATCACTATTCATTAAAGTTTGTTGTCTCATGCGCGTGATTGTTTTTATATAAATATATTTACAAATATTATTTATGCAAAAAAATATTTTTTATTGTTAATAACAAAATAATATGATAAACTTGGGAGAACAAGTCATGTTTAACTCTTCTGGAGAACTAGAAAAATGTGCAGCCATGAACCACGGGCAATCGTTTGCCGACATCTTTTGATCTGGATAATCCATTGTCTAGTTCCGCCGCAAAAGAAAAATATATTGAAAGGGAAATAACCTTGTAAAAAACGTATGTGTCTGTTCATAATGGATAGTTGCGCTTGACATACCTGTAAACCAAAATTAACAGCAGCACTAAGCAAACTTATAAACCTTTAAATCAACTTATAAAACACAAAATTTCCAAAGTTTCATCCCCGTCGATCACTAAACCGATAGCGGGGTTTGGGGTGGGGCAACTAGAGGGACCGCACCAAACTTAGTGATAGTCGATGCTGTGATAAGGCATATAGCTGACTCTACTAGTCGAACTAGCCTTTATATTTTAGCCACTGCTTGTAAATATTGGACTCAATAATGGCTGCAAACTTTCGTTTCCAACTATAAAAGAATTTAACACAGATACCCTGACAATAGCTTAGATTGTCCTAATGGCTGGCAAATAAATGTCACTCCTGGAACAGTGGTTCCCTATGCAGCCGCCTCTTCTGACCATCTACAAGAATGTCTCTGAATGTAGCAATGAATAAAAAAAATGAATTAACGCCTTTTCCTCGTTAGTTATTATGGTCATGCTTTTTTGTGTCGGTACGCACCGGTACGGCGCACCTATTTCTTTAGAAAAAAAGCACTGATTATGGCTATTCGAAAATATTTATGGGTGGGGGAATAGTTTTGTTATCTGTTATATAATCCGTGAGTAGTGAGGTCCTGAACAAGTCATGCGGTAATGTTGCTGCCTCGCAAGTCAAATCGGACCCCCGCGGGGCTGTTCAACCTGGCCTGCAACTTATTTCCATTCTAGTTATTTATGGCGTTATGACGTTTATATTTATTTTAAATTAGTTAAAGTCAACAAGACATCCATTTGCTATGAGTAATGCTCCGTAAAGTTCAAATTTGCTGTCCTAATTTGGCCCGCGGGTCACAATTTTTGCCCACCCATGTCCCATACTGTGGTTAATTTGGAATGGAGATAGAATGTGAATATTTTTTTTGTCTTGTGTTCTTTGTGAACGGTCCCTACGTTTTCACTGGGTTAAAAATGTGGACAAAATATTTTATGGGGGAATCGGTTAAGGTTGAGAGTTTAACAAATCGTTTTATTAAGGATGGAAAGGTCTTAACATAAAAAGCAAATATTGTTAATGTAATAAATAGATGACCCCTTGCATAATTTTACATATTCATTCAAGAATTTTAAAAAATAAAATTGTACTGTTATTAGCACAGGAAAACAAAGTATAATTTCTTCTACAAAACCAGCAAAAATTTTCTCTCATACCATTAGATACCCAGTTGCCAGACAGCTGATAGTACATGATATTAGAATTCCAGTTCCAACACAAACAATAGGGGCGAGAGATAAGATATATATATATATATATGGTATATATATATATATGTATAGGGGAAATAACTTGACAGAAACATGTCAGTTTGTGATGGTTGTTACGCTTGATTGAAACAAATGGACGCAAGAAAAAAAAAACTTTGGTTTTAACAGTGGTGATATTTAACAGGGAAATAGGGGAAAAAAATAGTATTTCGAAAAACTGCTTAGAACACTGATCAGCAAGGCCTCAATCTCATCTCGTTTTATTTAATTTACGGTGATCAAGCTCTCTGTCAACCGGGGATCTAGAAGAATTATCAAACAAGTCAAATAAGAGTCTTTAAAAATATGATAAATTAACCGTCAATATGACAAATCAGTATGAGTGACATGTCTCGCCGATGTCTGCCATCGGTATCTTTACCAATACTTTCTTCATTGTGCTTCTGCAGCCACAATATTGAACAAGCAGCATTCACAATTCCAAACAAATCTTGCCTTTTAATTCTTGATGCAATTTTTGTTTCCCATCATGGCTATATTTATTTTTCTAAAAATATTTTTCATACAACAAAGCAAATTTAACTCTTGATTTCAAAGCCTTCATGTTTTTAAAGTATCATACTTTTCCTATCCCCCCGGGTCTCCTTAGTGTTCACTTCCATATAGAAAACTTTAAGCTATCCTTCACAGACACGTCTTCTTTATAAATCATTAAGCCCATTTACTTTTAAAAAGTTTCAATGGACAACAGGAACCAATGAATGTATTTTAAAATATACTTAATTGGTAGAAATCCGACTTGAAAACTTCAAATATACATAGATTCATTACCAAAGTGTAGGTAAGTGTAAGTAAAGATAGTTGGAGTGCAGTCAGACTATTTGGTCCCAAGTCTAATCAGGAGGATTTTACGATATTTTCTAACATTTAAAAATATTTCAGGATTATCTGGATGCAATAAATGAACTTTAGAACTTATTTTGAACTCCTAGTTTGACATGAAGCATTTAATTAGCCTTGAAAAAAGGTTTAAGAGTGCCAGACTTAATATTTGTTACTTAAAGGAATCAAAGAATTCTAGCCATAATCTTTAAAAAAAGCTTATGTTATACATGCTATTCCCAATCCATCATTGTACACACACAGTTAACATCAAACTAAACTAACAAATAATTAAAAAACAAAGTTGAAGTTTATTTTTTTAATTCATTCCATTAAAATCAAAAATGTGCCTCATGTAGAGTTTATCAATGGACCAATGAAACTAAAAAATAAATCTCCCAGCCCAGGAGAATGCTTAAATAGACTTTCTAGTAATTTCTAAAAGTGGGCAAGAACAGCTATGCTAAGCAACATCATTAAATATATGG
>JAGDYQ010000036.1:5308766-5344849 GCA_021962125.1 Bulinus truncatus | reverse complement strand
CTGCTTCAAGAACTGTCACAGCTAAGTTTGTCAACATAACAAACACAGTTCTTCAAGACTAAACCTGTCATCAAAGTAAAAGGAGTGGTCCATCTAGACAGCAGGAAACATACTAGTATAATCTGACATATACACTAGGAACTAAATTAGAAGGATATAAAAATAGCGGTGTCACCGCTGCGCTAAGTTCAGCCTTTAAAATTCCGGAATTGAGCTTCTCTCTCTCTCACCACCGTCCTACTTAGACTCGACTTTTTACCTCGAGGCACGTGCAGCTCGTCACGTGTCACGTTCACACAGCTGATTCCTTTGTTGCGACCATTTCCCTTCCCGCCATATTTGTTTTTACTGACGTCATATATGCGGCATAAAATAGGCTTTATTATTGTGTGGAGCTGCCTCGAGTCTATAATTTGTCACATTCATAATTTTATTAAGTTTTATTTTATTGTAAGTTAGCAAAAAATTACATTATAAAAAATATTTTATAAAAATAAAACAACGTTTTTCTTGCGTACTAAAAAGCAGAAAATAATTTTTCTATGAGCCTGGAAAAATTTCTGAATAAATTGGTCACATGATAATATAGACTTTATAAGAGCTAATTTTTATAAAACGAAAAACGTTGGGCGCATGAATTGTATATTATCATTTAATGTGAATGTTTGTATTACAGTATTAGAATCATCAAATGTTAACAATTAAATCCCAAAAGAATTATTACAGAAGGTTTTCGAAATATCACGATATTACAGATCATTTATTACAGCTTCGATGACAAAATTTAACGGATACTTGCGAGGTCCCACTTCTAAATTTGTTTCACAATAACAACTATTACTGTTAATATACATGTAAATAATGGGGCCCCTGCCATGCGCGGGGGCCAATTTGGAACAATCAAACCCGCCTAAGGTCAACCCTGGCTATTGGACGGCATTTTTATAACACTGGTTGTCAAATGATGCCCTGAGACTCGCATGCGGCTCTTTGCGGCTTTTCGGTGAATTTTTCCCGATGCTCCCGATGAGATATGTATTTTCTCCATGCTATTCATTTATTTCGTTCGCTAAATTTTAATAAACAATCAGCCCCGTAGCATGAACATTCTACAGCAGGGGCCTGGCATTCTACAGCAGGGGGCCAGGCGATAGCAGAGGGGGGGCCAGGTAATACATTTAACTAAGCAGAGCAAATAAGCAGAGGGGGGGCCAGACAAATCGAAGGGAGGGGTGGCGGCCCCCTGCCCCCCCCCCCCCCGCACGCTACAGGCCTGTAAATAATCCTCAGTGTGACTCTTTATTTAAAGTAATTTTCTTGTTCTACATCATGAACCTTTTCTTTTTAGCTCTCATTGACCTCATGTGTGACCCCCCTCCCCCCCCCAATACTATCACCATGCCCGGTCACCCAATTTATCAACCTACCAGACATTTTTGACTTAACGCCCGATAACATTTTGAGCGTGTGTCCTTCCAGATATTTTCAAGTCTTAAACCTCTGCGTGGCTGGCAGGCCCGTAGCCAGATCAAAGTAAACAGGGAGGCGCCAATATTCAGCAAGGGGGCACCTTTATTTTTTCCTCTTTTTCTTCTTTTTTAAGCGGGGTGGGGGGTGCACTCCTCACCTAGCACGGCCCCCCAGTGCCGCCCCCCCCTTGGCTACGGGGCTGGTGGATGGTTTCGTTACTGTCAAATGTATCAATTTATTTTCAAATCGCATTACCTTTGAGCACCCAAGACCCAGTAGACCCGTCATTCAGGATACTGGGTCACTGTGCCTGATGATGAATGGATGAATGAAAGCTCCCCCACACACACACACACACACCCCCACCCTCTCTCACGCAAACATAGTCTTCATTTACAACCCTTTTTATGTAAGAATGGGAAATGTGGGGGGGGGGGAGGGTTGCAGGGATTCAAATAGGTCAAAAGTCAAGTGCCGCGAATGTCGTGAAAAGTGGGTCATGTGACACACAACTTCTGATGACGTCGCTTGTCAGGAAAGAAAAAAAAAATAAAATCACTGTTGTGATTAGCATTACTTGAACGATTATGTCAGCTGCTCATTCGTTAGCTCGTTATCCGGGACGCTGTCACTAAATTGTTGATGCGCTAGATCGTTATCCGGGACACTGCCACTAAACTACTAATGCGTTAGCTCGTCATCCGGGACGCTGTCACTAAATTGCTGATGCGCTAGCTCGTTATCCGGGACGCTGCCACTAAACTGATGATGCGATATCTCGTTATCCGAGACGCTGCCACTAAACTGCTGATGCGATATCTCGTTATCCGGGACGCTGTTGATGTGCACTCGAGAAAGACAAAATATCCATCGGTCTCGCCCTAAAGTTTTACAGTGGGCGACAAATTCTGACCAGCATACAAACTTTCTAGGAAGTTTTATATGATACAATATGACTGTCTAGCCTAGAATAATATATTGGACGGTGGGGCAGATAATCAGATAGACATATGACATAAATACAGACAGGTACAGACAGGCATGCCAACATACAAAGGAATGACGCAGAGGAGGATCTCTTTAAGGCTGGCTCAACGAAGAGGGGCCCCACATAACCCATAACTCTTTGTTGTCTCTCTCTTTTATATAGGGCCCAGTTATTTTCTTGAGACAGACAGACAGACAGACAGACAGACAGACAGACAGACAGACAGACAGATAGATAGATAGATAGATAGATAGATAGATAGATAGATAGATAGATAGATAGATAGATAGATAGATAGATAGATAGATAGATAGATAGATAGATAGATAGATAGATAGATAGATAGATAGATAGATAGATAGATAGATAGATAGATAGATAGATAGATAGATAGATAGATAGATAGATAGATAGATAGATAGATAGATAGATAGATAGATCAACATCTTTTAAACAAAAAAAAATGTCATTGTATTGGTATATACATTTTAGTGTTGTGTTTCTCTGTGTAATGTCTCTGTTTCCTTCCCAAAGTTCTTGTGTCAACAAGCGCCCTCCCATCCTCCCCCCCCCCACGCCCCATAAAACTAAATTACCCAATAAAATGAGACATTTAGACGCCCGATATTTCGATTCAATATACCAGTTATACATGTCGGCCGATATATGTAACCACTTTTTTTTACTGCTACATCTGGAGTGCAACACATTGATCGACTTGTTTCTCAGCCACACCTCTAAAACAAGTTACACCCCCCCATTCCCTCCCCCCCACACATATCAAATAAACTTTCTCTCCAACCCCCTCCCCCCGCAGCGCCCGCCCCCCCCCCCATCCTCGTCCCGTCCAGTACAGAAAACATGGCGTCATTCTTTTGTTTTCGTTCATGAAATCGATATTTTCATGGAGTCATAAGATAGCACGGCGCCCTGGCTCCCCAACTCCCTCCCACCTAGTCCACCTATCTTTTCACCCCACCCCCATATGATTTACCCCCCCCCCCTCCTCCCAACCAACAACACGCACGCTCACAGTCAAAGTCTCCTCTCTTCACCCCCGCCCCTTTCCCCCCCCCACCCCCCTAAAAACGAAGGCAGTAAATAATTTATTGGTAAACTGGCACCGCATCTGCTAATTAGATGGGTTACCGAGCGCTTGGCGCCAGAATTTCTTCTGACCATTTGTGCGCCACAGTCTGTGTGTATGTGCGCGTGCACACACACACACACTCACACTCACACGACTAATAGAGTGCGGCTGATAGATTGTGTGAGGGAGGATTCTAAAGGAATCAGGATGGTGGGTGCCAGATTGCCCCGAAGATTGATAACATTTCATTTTTTTTTTTGTCTCTTCTTTTGGTAGCCAGTGGTGGAGTTTACATTGCCACACTGGCACACACAGAGAGAAAAAGTCCTGGCCATTAATCGGGAGATAACTCTACACAAGGTGGCGCCATAGTCTCAGCGTTGTCCAGTTCTAGCAGTCTTTTGTCTGCCGCGATGGTTTCCATTTCATAATTTTCTTTTCTTTTATGAATACTATCATGCAGTGGTTCTATAATTGTGGCCTTGCGGGACGCCAATGGGCCAGCGTAAACTGAATAATGGGACACTGGAGCGATATTTGGAAGAAAAAGGCAGATATTAAATACCATTAGCTTGGGGTTATATCAAATTGACCCTGACCAGTGGCGCAACCGGGGGGGGCGCAGGGGGGGGGGGCTTGAGCCCCCCTCCAGGCCAAATCACCAATACATAATTAATGTTATACAGTTACAAAAAGACTGTCAAACTGTCTTTTTTCATAATGTGAGCCCCCCCCCCAGCATTTTTTCGCTGGTTGGGCCATGTGGACTTGAAATGCTTGGCGACCGCTCCTAATATGGACAAAGGAGTACTATTGTGGGATTGGGGGGGGGAGGAGAGAGAGAAATGAGTAAACAAGATAAAAACAAAAGAATTTTAAAATAGTCACCGGGCAATTTTAGACTTAGTCTAGTTGTATTACATAGACAGATTGAGTCTAATTGTATTACATAGACAGATTGAGTCTAGTTGTATTACATAGACAGATTGAGTCTAATTGTATTACATAGACAGATTGAGTCTAGTTGTATTACATAGACAGATTGAGTCTAGTTGTATTACATAGACAGATTGAGTCTAGTTGTATTACATAGACAGATTGAGTCTAATTGTATTACATAGACAGATTGAGTCTAGTTGTATTACATAGACAGATTGAGTCTAGTTGTATTACATAGACAGATTGAGTCTAGTTGTATTACATAGACAGATTGAGTCTAGTTGTATTACATAGACAGATTGAGTCTAGTTGTATTACATTGACAGATTGAGTCTAGTTGTATTACATAGACAGATTGAGTCTAGTTGTATTACATAGACAGATTGTCACCAGGGAAGGTTAGGTGTTCTGACTGTATGTTATCTAGCAATGTACTGACAGTAATCCATCAAGCAATGTTTTATTTACTAACCATAGTTCACCTCACAATGTTTGATTTGCTGGCAGTAATTCGCCAAGCAATGTTATATTTTACTGGGAGTATTTCATTAGGCATTTGTTTATATTTTCTTCACTCAAAGATGTATTCCATATAAACAGTGAATCACCAATCAATGTTATATTTTATTTAGTCTCAGACTGAATGTGTTGTTTGGTCTTTAAAAAAAAAAACAGACAAATTATCAAAGCTTGTCATTACATTGTGTCATTTTAACCCAATATTTGAGAAAGGATATTTTATGAAGGCTTTTTTTAAGGATTGGATGTTATCCCTTGATCCTTAATTGTTTCTTTGTTTGGGTTTAGGCTAGTGTGACTTCCTAGTCACCCCATACATTTTGCCAATCTTTTGGATAGGTGAACTAGACGACAGCCCCCCTTGGGCACCCAGGGGGGCCCCTTTCCTGTTTTAGCTCCTATTAAATCTGATTTTGTTGGTCTTGGGCCTCCGAAAGCCTAAGAAAAGCAATGCACATTAGGGCCACCAAGCTAAAAGGGCCCCTAACTCTTTCAGTATTATTTCTAATTGGCGCTAAGAGGGCTCCAACAGTTCCTTTGATTATGGCCCCATAAGATACCTGGATGTCTCTAGGGCCCCATAAGACCCAAGAAAGTGTCTCTTACGATATAATGTGTGTCACAGTGGGGGTTGGGGGGGGGAGGGAGGGATGGAGTGCTGGGAACTAGATGGTAAGTTTCACTCTACTCAGTAGTACTCAGTACCTGGAACAGATTAGTGATCTTTATTTTCTACCTGTGTACGCCTACTGTGTAGTAGTACTACAGTGTACTTAATGACTCTGAGCTTGACCAGTAGCCGAGGGTGCGCAAAAATACTTGCTCAACACTTCTACATCGTGTCAGTGGCAGGTTAGATGACGTGTCAACATTGACTTGACATGACACACTCCAGACGTGAGCCCGACACAAAACCCAGCCGCCAAGATTATCCGCCGTGTCTGGGGCATTGAGATGGGGTCGCCGGTGTTCTGCTCAGTTATGTCTCCCTTGTTTTACCCCCCCCACCCACCCCCACCCCTTCCAATTCAACATATGGAATCGCCGTGCTTATTTTTTTTTGTTAAATGACTGTAGTGACCATGGCTACTAAAAGTCCATCCAAGTTTGGCCACAATCCGTCGCAATAATAAAGTGAACATTTGTGTGTCACGTGAACTTTGTGTGTTGTAAAATATACCTTGCTTTGTTAACAACCATTTGCTTCTAGCCTATATAGTAGACTCCATAATCTGATAGACAAATTGAGATCAGTTTCCAAAGAGAATCTAATCTTCCTTCGTTTAAATATAAGTCAATGAATTAAGATTTATCAGAAATATGGTGTTGTGTGCGCATTTATGTATAGTTGGATGTTAGATTCAAAGTTTAATTGTCGGGGTTTTTTTTTGTGTTAAGATTGTGTACCCATAATGAGGATTATTTTCTTAGGGGTGAACTATATGAACTTTATTTGATGTATTATTAAGCGTCCCCTATACTTAAATATATTTTTGGTTACAATAGTCTGTTCATGTCCTTTGGGGCCACTTCGAGTACATAGATATGATATTTTGTGTGTATATATATATATATATACAAATATATATCATCATTTTTAACTCCAACTGCGTACCCACAAGCAGGTCCGAGTACCGGGCCTTTGTTTATTAGTCGCAATTTCAAATGTCCTGTAACTCTGATTTAAAAATTGTCACCATTGGTGTTATTTGCCTTTTTTATTACTGTAGCAACTAAATATTGATACACAGTAGAATAATACAGAATAATACACAAATATGGCGGCTTTCGGAAAAAAAAAACACTTAAAATTGACGATGCGCGTCCTGATTAATTTATATTCTGTGTTTTCTCCGCCCAAGTATAAACAGTGCGTCACTCATAGTCGTTTAGTGTAATACTATCCCTGTGTGTATTTTGCATGACCAATACAAATCTGATAATTAAATATGACGGCGGGACGGCCAGTCAGTCGCCATCTGTCCTTCTAGCCCCCCACCCCCCTGCCCCCACCACACCCCCTTCGACTCAACTTCCGATTCTGTCTGTTCCTCGTTTGACCTGGTCGCCGCCTCCCGAGATAAAAACAAAAATGGGCCGATAACTCCAGACTTTCAGACGACTCACTTTGTCTTGGTTATTTCTCTTTTTTTTTTATTAAATCTCATTAGTCAACACACATCTCATTTGATTCTGTGATTTAAAAAAAAATAATAGAGACAGAGAGAGAGAGAGAGAGAGAGAGAGAGAGAGATATCAACTGACACAGAGACGTGCCTTAGGGACTTCAACATCATCCACACACAAACAAACACATTCGCTTATAAACACACATGTTGAGTGTGCAATCCGTTCACGTTAAGTTGTAATAATGAGGACTTCACCTGTGTGTTTAAAAAAAATGTTTTACCGTTATTCTTGTATCTAATATAAATAATAGCGGTCTCGCTTCTGCGTTATATTGAAAGTAGAAATCGAGAATTCAAAATGGCGACTTGCCGGCGTCTAGATTCGATAAATAGTTTGTTGATATTTTTAAATCTACAGATTTGAAGAGTTTCTGCGGTTTTCAAACAAAAAAACCCAAAGGCCAAAATGTGAAATAATTCCATTTATTTATTTATTGTATTTCTACAACATATTGCATCTTTAAATTGTAATACAATCATGAACAAATCGGATCTGTCCGATACCAAAAATAACCTAGCCTACCGATCAAACCTAAGGGGATATAACTCTATGCAAAAGTTTTGCAGAATACAGCTAGTATATATATTTGCTGAACATATGTATGATTTACCAACTACTCATTTGTCTTATTTAGGTCATTTAGTTACCAAAAGTGCTATCTTATGATACAAATGGGGACGGATGGTCGTGCCGTTACAGCTCTTGACTGTCAACCTGAGGCTCCAGGGTTTGATCTCCAGTAAGAACCAAGGGAATATATTTTCATGTCATGGTGAAATTTATTTCCATGTCTCCCGTGGTGCCAGGCCCACCGACAGAAATTTCGGGCCCCCTGGGCAGGGCTGTCACGGGCCCACCGTTCTGATAATAATATTTTCAAAAGTTTATTGGCCAGCTCAGTCCGGGCCCTAATCTCGCCGGGCCCCTGGGCATTTGCAGCCCCCCCCCCTCTCGGCGGCACTGCGTGGTGCCATTACAATTACGGGTATAATAGGGGTGAAAGAAGGGCACTGTGTGGTGCCATTACAATTACGGGTATAATAGGGGTGAAAGAAGGGCACTGCGTGGTGCCATTACAATTACGGGTATAATAGGGGTGAAAGAAGGGCACTGCGTGGTGCCATTACAATTACGGGTATAATAGGGGTGAAAGAAGGGCACTGCGTGGTGCCATTACAATTACGGGTATAATAGGGGTTAAAGAAGGGCACTGCGTGGTGCAATTACAATTACGGGTATAATAGGGGTGAAAGAAGGGCACTGTGTGGTGCCATTACAATTACGGGTATAATAGGGGGTTAAAGAAGGGCACTGCGTGGTGCCATTACAATTACGGGTATAATAGGGGGTGAAAGAAGGGCACTGCGTGGTGCCATTACAATTACGGGTATAATAGGGCCGAAAGAAGGGCACTGCGGAAGAAACAGTCCCATAGGACCCAAGAGATAAACATCTCATTCTTACAGGGACATCACAGAGTATATAATAAAATAATAGCGATTTGGGCGCTGCGTTAAATCGAAAGTAAAGAATTAATATAACAGTATTCCAGTTTAAAATACAAACATAAACAAATCGGATCTACCCGAAACCAAAAAATAACCTCGCCTGCCGATCAAGCCTAAGGGGATATAACTCTATGCAAATGTTTTGCAGGGTACAGCTAGTATACATATAAGCGCAATATTACGAGATATGAGTTCAATCCCTAATGACACTAGACATCTATTCGTTGCCAATATTAGTTAGTCCATATACTAAAGATTCATCGGCACTTGAGACATAGAGAGTGTTAATTTAGTGGAAGAAATGGCGGGAAGATTCAACATGAATGGTGAGAAGGAAAACATCTAGATCAGGAATATCCAGCGTCAGTGGCGTCGTAATGTGGGTGCATAAGGGACTTTTAATCGCCAGCCCCTCCCTTAATGCGGGAATTTAAAATTATGGGACGCACCCCTGAAATATTTTGCGAGAGAGCCACCATGCTGTTAGCTACACGGCTATCCACAGTGATGTTAGCTACACGGCTATCCACAGTGATGTCAGCTACACCTCTATCCACAGTGATGTCAGCTACACCGCTATCCACAGTGATGTTATCTATAGCTCTATCCACAGTGATGTTAGCTACACCTCTATCCACAGTGATGTCATATACACCGCTATCCACAGTGATGTTAGCTACACCACTATCCACAGTGATGCTAATAGATGATATATTGACCAAAACAAATCTTTAGAGAAATATGTATTTAAATTGTAATTGGTAGGCATATAAGCATAAGTTAAATAATTGTATTAGGCGTTTAGCACATTATGCAGTAAGGGAACGGGTGGTCGTGTGGTTTAGAGCTCTCGACTGTTGATCAGATGGTCCAGGGTTCGAATCTCAGTGAGAACCTTGGAATTTTTACAAGGTCCCGGTGAAAATCCCCAAGTCCACCCAGCTTTAAATGGGTACCTGACTTTAAGTTGGGGAAGTAAAGGTGGCTGGGCGTTGTGCTAACCACACAATCCCTTCATATGCCGAGGTTACTGAAACGGATGAATTCTACACTTCATTTGGCCCGATGAGCCCTTAGGGGCTTTAGGGAATTTTTTTTGTTTTACATTGTACATTCTAATAAGTTTCATTGTTGTGATGAATATTACGATATTACGATATCGTTTGTTTACCTTTGTTGCACATGTTGCCCACACCCACTTTGTCATCCGTTTACAAACCAGACTAGAAGGTTTGGGTTTACAAACCAGATTAGAAGATTTGGCCTCACTGAGTTATACATTTGTATTGGTTTGATTGAAATGGCTGCCCCCATGTTTAGTCGTACCTGGATTAGAACCACTCTCTTGATACGCCACTGTATTACACACAGCTTCGTCTGTTCAGTTTTCCAAAATGAGCATGTAAATAGAACTAGAATATTATCACCTGCATTAGCGTGTAAATAAAACTAGAATATTATCATCTGCATTAGCGTGTGAATAGAACTAGAATATTA
This sequence comes from Bulinus truncatus, assembly GCA_021962125.1. Lineage (NCBI taxonomy): Eukaryota > Metazoa > Mollusca > Gastropoda > Planorbidae > Bulinus > Bulinus truncatus. The sequence continues at coordinate 5,334,648 of JAGDYQ010000036.1, read as the reverse complement.
TCATCTGCATTAGCATGTAAATAGAACTGGAATATTATCATCTGTATTAGCATGTAAATAGAACTAGAATATTATCATCTGTATTAGCATGTAAATAGAACTAGAATATTATCACCTGGATTGAGCATGGAAATAGAACTAGAATATTATCACCTGGATTGAGCATGGAAATAGAACTAGAATATTATCACCTGGATTGAGCATGTAAATAGAACTAGAATATTATCACCTGGATTGAGCATGTAAATTGAACTAGAATATTATCACCTGGATTGAGCATGTAAATAGAACTAGAATATTATCACCTGGATTGAGCATGTAAATAGAACTAGAATATTATCACCTGGATTGAGCATGTAAATAGAACTAGAATATTATCACCTGGATTGAGCATGTAAATAGAACTAGAATATTATCACCTGGATTGAGCATGTAAACAGAACTAGAATATTATCACCTGGATTGAGCATGTAAATTGAACTAGAATATTATCACCTGGATTGAGCATGTAACTAGAACTAGAATATTATCACCTGGATTGAGCGTGTAAACAGAACTAGAATATCATCACCTGGATGGAGCGTGTAAACAGAACTAGAATATCATCACCTGGATTGAGCGTGTAAACAGAACTAGAATATTATCACCTGGATTGAGCATGTAAACAGAACTAGAATATTATCACCTGGATTGAGCGTGTAAACAGAACTAGAATATCATCACCTGGATGGAGCGTGTAAACAGAACTAGAATATCATCACCTGGATTGAGCGTGTAAACAGAACTAGAATATTATCACCTGGATTGAGCATGTAAACAGAACTAGAATATTATCACCTGGATTGAGCATGGAAACAGAACTAGAATATTATCACCTGGATTGAGCATATAAGTAGAACTAGAATATTATCACCTGGATTGAGCGTATAAACAGAACTAGAATATTATCACCTGGATTGAGCATATAAGTAGAACTAGAATATTATCACCTGGATTGAGCGTATAAACAGAACTAAAATATTATCACCTGGATTGAGCGTGTAAACAGAACTAGAATATTATCACCTGGATTGAGCATGTAAATAGAACTAGAATATTATCACCTGGATTGAGCATGTAAATATAACTAGCTGTGTTATTATGATCAGGATTTTATTTTTTTTTTTTACATTTTCAAAACAGTCCAGTGTCTCTACTATACTACAACCTTCACCCCCTTCCCCACCCCTCCCCCCCTTCCCCCAACCCTCATAAAACAGCGGGTCCCAATATTTTAAATCTCACTGGGCCATTCCTGTTTATAATTAGTTTCTGTACCGGAGCCATTCAGACAATAGGTTTCTGCAAGCAAAACATGTTTAGGAGCAGAGTTCTAAATTGCAATTTTCTGGAATGGTGCTGGGGGTGTAAAAGGGTTCTTGAGACTCATCTGAGGACCACTGCTTTAGTTCAGTGTCTTAATAAATCATGTGTCAGGTCCAGACTCCCGGTGACATTAATGTCAGTCAGAGTCAACAGTTGAATGTCACGGTAAGGAGGGGCGATTGGTAAGGGGCGGGCAGCATGGGAAAGGTTTTTTTCATCAGTGTGTGGGATAGTCCGACTATTAACGTGAGTCGGTAAGTGTGTGGGATAGTCCAACTATTAACGTGAGTCAGTCAGTGTGTGGGATAGTCCAACTATTAACGTGAGTCAGTCAGTGTGTGGGTTAGTCCTAATATTAACGTGAGTCAGTCTGTGTGGGATAGTCCAACTATTAACGTGAGTCAGTCAGTGTGTGGGATAGTCCAACTATTAACGTGAGTCAGTCAGTGTGTGGGATAGTCCAACTATTAACGTGAGTCAGTGTGTGGGATAGTCCAACTATTAACGTGAGTCAGTCAGTGTGTGGGATAGTCCAACTATTAACGTGAGTCAGTCAGTGTTTGGGATAGTCCAACTATTAACGTGAGTCAGTCAGTGTTTGGGATAGTCGAACTATTAACGTGAGTCAGTCAGTGTTTGGGATAGTCGAACTATTAACGTGAGTCAGTGTTGAGATACGGTGAGTTAAAAAAAAAATTTAGGATTCTCCGCCCCCCCCCCCAAGCTCGACGAGAAAAAAGACAAATTCACAACATCCGTATATATGACGTCATTACCGGCGGATGTTGTGATTTTTTTTTATTCAGTTGACATGAAAATGACCTTTTGTCTGACTGAAGACCTCATCTTTTCAGGGCTGTATGATTCATACTAGTAGGTCCGTACTGAACACACTGACACTGACGTCTGTATACTGCTCATCGACATCTTCGCTCCCTCCCCCCTCCCCCCACCCCCACATGCCACCCCACCCCGCAGGCATTTTTTTTTCATTCTCCGCAAATTAGCACCTCAACAACATCAGCCCTCTACAACCCCCACCGCCTTTCCCCCAAGTTTTCTCTGTTGCCATAGTGACGAAAACAACAACAAGAAAGCCGCCCTGTTGGAGACAGAATCATACAGTCACACACACACACACACACACACGCAGTCACACACACACACACGCAGTCACACACACACACACACACACGCAGTCAAACACACACACAGACAAAACCACCACTGGCACGTGCCCAGCGCGAGTACATTGCAATTAGAGCCTGTCACGTCGTCATCCCTCACCCCCCCCCCCCCGCTCTAGGTTTTGGTATTCATTGAACCGAGTCTAGTTTGAAATTTAACCAACGATATTTTCACCAGCGCCTAAGGTGAAAAGTTCTTCGATTCCCCCCCCCCCCAACCCCCATAAATTTCTTTCCTATTTTCCAATCAAAAAAAAAGTTCACGTTGAACTCGCATGACTGTGCTGATAGCCGCGCTCCGGTGTTTTTTTTTTTAACGCAGTGGCTACGGTTCGGTCCGACCGATCCCGTATTTTTTTTTTCGGGTACCAGCCTTACTTATTATTGCATAGCGGCCAAGTCGCTGCACTGAGCTATATAACAACATAATTTTTTTTCAGGATTAGGGTTAGAGATAGGGTTAGGGATAGGGTTAGGGATAGGGTTAGAGATAGGGTTAGGGTTAGGGTGTGGAGCAATATTATCTATGGCTGGTACCCGAAGTAAAAAAAATACGGGTTCGGTCGGACCGAACCGTAGCCACTGCCTTTTTTTAATATCGTAAAAAAAATAATAATAATAATTACTTGGAGCAGCACATCATAATCGATGGATCAAATTTTAGTGAAACAAAAACAATTAAAGGATTTGAAAAAAAAAAATTGGTCACCGAAAGCTGAAAAAAAACTTTTTAATGAACCGCATGCTCTTGAATAGGACACATTTAGCTATATTGCTTTAGATGTATTTTTTTTTTAATGCAAAAGAATTAAAACCTGCTACGTATGTATACCTTTCGAACTTACTAACTCACGACCACTTGCTATGGCTATCAGAGATGTACCTGGAGCCCACTGAGGACGATATCCTACACACCAGACTGGCTTTGTTGCAGTTGTGTGTGTGAGTGTGTGTGTGTTTACTGAATAAATGTCTTCTAATTATGTATTCTAATCAAATGCATACGAGAAGGACTGGTTATTATTGAGCGCCGTCTGTTCTTCTTTTCATTATTACTGGGGCGGTGGTGATAGTGGATTCGAAGTGGGCATTGTGGAAAGGGACTGGGGGGTGGGTGGGGTGGGTGAAGGATAATCCTTTCGACTTCGTCGTTCAAGCTCATCCCTGTAATCGATCCACCACCCCCCCACCCCTCATACTGCTCACACGCTAAACGATTTCTCAAGGCTAGAACAGGGTGGCGACGGTCGCCTAGACTTCTGTAGTGAGCTTGAGTCCGACGCCGAACTAATAGCCACTTGATCCAGCCCTGGCGGTGTTTGATGAAAAGATGCCCTACTTCATTTATCCCTATCCACTGTGCTATAGGCCAGATGGCCGAGGAGTTATGAGTCCTCGCTGTCAATTAGCTAGACAGGTTTTGTGGGGGGGGGGGGGGGGGGAATATAAAGAGAGGCGAAAAGAGGCGAAAAACAAAACAAAAAAATAAATAAGCACCCACAAACTGAAATAAGCCGATTAAATAAACTGAAGTTATTTCATAACTGTAAGACAAATATAAAGAAAAATGCTAATTTGTGGAAAATGATTTCCGTTATATGTCTGCTATTCAGATTTTCTTAAAACACTTTGATGTTTAGTTCATGTACGTAAGTAAAGAGCCGTTTATACGGAAGTGGGCGAGAGGGTATGCAAAAGCTACATTTGGGGGGGGGGGGCACTAAATAATATTACCTTTGGGTGGCGGTAAAAAAAACAATAAATAACAGTAACAAGGAAAAAAGTCAACAGTAAAAGAAAGAACAAAGGGTAGCAAAAAAAAAAGTTGGGTGAGGAAAAATTTCCGGACAAAAAGCCCCAACGCATGAATATTCCCTACGGAATAAAGCCCCCACAATATTTTTTTCAAGATATTTATGAATAATGTAATAGATTTATGTGTAACTTTTATGCTTCACAAAATGTTATCACTTTTTTTCCTTTTTTTTTGCTATAAAAGTGTATTGGGGATACTGTCTGCTTGAATATTTTTCAAATTTAAAGTTTGGTAAGTAGTTCAACTCTTCTTAAAATAGTCGCTAGTCTACAGTTGAAATCAACTACATCTTATAATTTCTTCATGCTGCGAAGATGTTTCAAAATTCAAGAAATACTCCATAAATTTCGTTCTAGTTTTATTCAGCAAACTGTGAACTTCATATCGGAAACAAAACACCGAATTATTTTTTAGAGTGAATGTGTTTCAACATATTGTACTGCTGCTGTGACAAAGACACATTTTGTCTTTTGCATCTTAACTAGCTTCGTCATCATACCCTTTGTATTAAAATTGCTTATTCCTCCTTCTGACACGGGTTAGTTTGGGCTTGAAAAGTTCTGGCATCTCTAAAATGACTGCGATGTCAGCTGAATATACTAGTCAGCCGCGTAGGCGTAAATGAAGAATTCTACAGTAGGGGCCAGGCCAATAGCGGGGGGGGGGGGGGGGGGGCGGGGAAATAAATGTTTTACTAAGTAGAGCAAACAAGCAGAGGGGGCCAGACAAAACGCAGCGGGGCCGGGCCACCCCGCCTCCTCCCCACGCTACGGGCCTGATACTAGTACTTATATTTTTTAGTTACATTTGTATGATCTAAGGAATTTTTTTTTTTTTTTACTTTTAGTGCATTTTAAAACAAAAAGGTTTATATATATATATATATATATATATATATATATATATATATATATATATATATATATATATATACTAGCTGTACCGGTCACGCGTTGCCGTGGCTATGTAATAGTAAGTATTGAGAAAGCCCTTGTTTCTAATTATGTTTTTTAAAAAAAGGACATTTTAGAAAAATAATTATCAATCATTTAAAACTATAAACAAAGAGAAATGAGTTCTATCGAGTGGATCTTCGTTTCTATATTTGTTATGTTTATTAATGCAGTGATTTTAGATATACAATATTTTTGGTTGTACCATTATTTGTGTATATATAGATAGATGGATGGATGGATGGATGGATTGATGGATGGATGAATGAATGGATGGATGGATGGGTAGGTGGGTGGGTGGATGGATGGATGGACAGACAGATTAAATAGATAGATAGATAGATAGATAGATAGATAAATAGATAGATTAGACAGACAGACAGACCGACAGACAGACAGACAGATAGATAGATAGATAGATAGATAGATAGATAGATAGATAGATAGATAGATAGATAGATAGATAGATAGATAGATAGATAGATAGATAGATAGATAGATAGATAGATAGATAGATAGATAGATAGATAGATAGATAGATAGATAGATAGATAGATAGATAGATAGATAGATAGATAGATAGATAGATAGATAGATAGATAGATAGATAGGTGATATAGACACAACATTTTATCTATATAAATGTAACTATATAAAATACTACTAATGAACTTTTTGTGAAAAAAACAACAATCTGGTTGTGGGTCACAAAAATAGCATCAGTCTTACAGTAATATTTGTTTCCTTCACAACTGTGTAAAGTGTATTGTATTTTATGCTTATTCGATAAATAGCTTATGTTTTTGTTAACCACATGTTACTTATAATATAATCGTGATTTTCTGTATTTGTTTATTTTCTAAGTATTTTTAAGTAATGCATAATCTCTCTAACCACTGTCTGGCCATTGTCCTTGTTATTCTTCTATTTGATGATGTGTATATGAGATTACACCCTTATTTCAATCACATTTATAAAACCGGAAACAAACATTATGTGATGCGCGAAGTGTGAGCCTAAACGTATATTATCTCGAACAGCGGTCGGCAAGACGGCAACTTTTTTGGACATAAAGAGCCACCGAATGTCTAAAAGTTGTTCCACTGACCACTAGCTTGCTGAAAGTATTTCCCCGGACCTCTAACAGTACAAGTTAATACTGGCTGACCACTCAGTTTATCATCCCGTGCACCGCTTTTTTTTTTAATTGGTGGGATCAAAAGTATCTTTCTTAACAATTTTTTTTTAAATCACTATTCATTAAAGTCGTTGTCTCATGCGCGTGATTGTTTTTATATAAATGTAGCTTACAATGAGTTATTTATGCAAAAAAAATATTTTTTATTGTTAATAACAAAATAATATGATAAACTTGGGAGAACAAGTCATGTTTAACTCCTTCTGAGAACTAGAAAAATGTGCACAGCGAACCACGGGCAATCGTTTGCCGACATCTGATCTGGATAATCCATTGTCTAGTTCCGCCGCAAAAGAAAAATATATTGAAAGGGAAATAACCTTTGTAAAAAACGTATGTGTCTGTTCATAATGGATAGTTGCGCTTGACATACCTGTAAACCAAAATTAACAGCAGCACTAAGCAAACCGGCAAACCTTTAAATCAATTTACAAAACACAAAATTTCCAAAGTTTCATCCCCGTCGATCACTAAACCGATAGCGGGGTTTGGGGTGGGGCAACTAGAGGGACCGCACCAAACTCGCGATAGTCGATGCTGTGATAAGGCATATAGTCGACCCTACTAGTCGAACTAGCCTTTATATTTTAGCCACTGCTTGTAAATATTGGACTCAATAATGGCTGCAAACTGGAGCCTCCAACTATAAAGTAATTCTAACACAGATACCCTGACAATAGCTTAGATTGTCCTAATGGCTGGCAAATAAATGTCACTCCTGAACAGTGGTTCCCTATGCAGCCGCCTCTTCTGACCATCTACAAGAATGTCTCTGAATGTAGCAATGAATAAAAAAAAATGTATTAACGCCTTTCCTCGTTAGCTATTATGGTCAGTGCTTTTTTTTGTGTCGGTACGCACCGGTACGGCGCACCTATTTCTTTAGAAAAAAAGCACTGATTATGGCTATTCGAAAATATTTATGGGTGGGGGAATAGTTTTGTTATCTGTTATATAATCAGGAGTAGTGAGGTCCTGAACAAGTCATGGGCAATGTTGCTGCCCGCAAGTCAAATCGGACCCCGCGGGGCTGTTCAACCTGGCCTGCAACTTATTTCCATTCTAGCGGTTTATGTTATGACGTTTATATTTATTTTAAATTAGTTAAAGTCAACAAGACATCCATTTGCTATGAGTACGCTCCGTAGTTCAAATTTGCCATCCCAATTTGGCCCGCGGGTCACAATTTTTGCCCACCCATGTCCCATACTGTGGTTAATTTGGAATGGAGATAGAATGTGAATATTTTTTTTTTGTCTTGTGTTCTTTGTGAACGGTCCCTACGTTTTCACTGGGTTAAAAATGTGACAAAATATTTTATGGGGGAATCGGTTATTATTGAGAGTTTAACAAATCGTTTTATTAAGGATGGGAAAGGTCTTAACATGTGCTAAATATTGTTAACGTAATAAATAGATGACCCCTTGCATAATTTTACATATTCATTCAAGAATTTTAAAAAATAAAATTGTACTGTTATTAGCACAGGAAAACAAAGTATAATTTCTTCTACAAACCAGCAAAATTTTCTCTCATACCATTAGATACCCAGTTGCCAGACAGCTGATAGTACATGATATTAGAATTCTAGTTCCAACACAAACAATATTTATATATATATATATATATATATATATATATATATATATATATATATATATATATGTATGTATAAGGGAAATAATCCTTGGATAGAAATATGTCAGTTTGTGATGGTTGGTTACGCTTGATTTAAAACAAAATGACGTATGCGAAAAAAAAAAAACTTTGTATTTTAACAGTAAGGGATATTTTAATGTTAAATTAAAAAAAAAAAAATAGTATATTTTCCTCAAAACTGCTTAGAACACTTGGATCAGCAAGGCTCCCACCCTATCTCGTTTTATTTGAGCTTCACGGTGACTGGGTTTCTCTGTCAACCCGGGACTGGGTACAATTATCAAACAAGTCAAATAAGAGTCTTTAAAAATATGATAAATTAACCGTCAATATGACAAATCAGTATGAGTGACATGTCTCAAGCTGACGTCTGCCATCGGTATCTTTACCAATACTTTCTTCATTGTGCTTCTGCAGCCACAATATTGAACAAGCAGCATTCACAATTCCAAACAAATCTTTGCCTTTTAATTGATGCAATTTTTGTTTCCCATCATGGCTATATTTATTTTTCTAAAAATATTTTTCATACAAATAAAGCAAATTTAACTTTGATTTCAAAGCCCTTCATGTTTTTAAAGTATCATACTTTTCCTATCCCCCCCCCCCCCGGGTCTCCTTAGTGTTCACTCTATTATAGAAAACTTTAAGCTATCCTTCACAGACACGTCTCTTTTATAAATCATTAAGCCCATTTACTTTTAAAAAGTTTCAATGGACAACAGGAACCAATGAATGTATTTTAAAATATACTTAATTGGTAGAAATCCGACTTGAAACTTCAAATATACATAGATTCATTACCAAAGTGTAGGTAAGTGTAAGTAAAGATAGTTAAGTGTAGGTCAGACTATTTGGTCCCAAGTCTAATCAGGAGGATTTTACGATATTTTCTAACATTTAAAAATATTTCAGGATTATCTGGATGCAATAAATGAATCTTTTAGAACTTGTCTTTTGAACTCCTAGTTTGACATGAAGCATTTAATTAGCCTTGAAAAAAAAAAAAAGGTTTAAGAGTGCCAGACTTAATATTTGTTACTTAAAGGAATCAAAGAATTCTAGCCATAATCTTTTTAAAAAAAGCTGATGTTATACATGCTATTCCCAATCCATCATTGAGACACACAGTTAACATCAAACAAAACTAACAAATAATTAAAAAACAAAGTTGAAGTTTATTTTTTTTTTTTAATTCTTTCCATTAAAATCAAAATGTGCCTCATGTAGAGTTTATCAATGGACCAATGAAACAAAAAAATAAATCTCCCAGCCCAGGAGAATGCTTTAAATAGACTTTCTAGTAATTTCAAAAAGTGCGCAACAGCTGCGCACAACATCATTAAATATATGGTGGAAATTTTTAAAAAATTCTAAAATGCAAGAAAAAAAATTGGTTATATATTATAATATACAGTAAAAATTGCCAGCTTTACAATTAAAACCCAGTTACTTCCTTTAAACCCAAAGAGATAACCACAAAAGGTAATTGTGTAAACTTTAAACAAACCATAGTTTTGTAAGTTTTTTTTGTTTACATGTTTTGTACATCATAACTGGAATGGATAGTTCAAACAATGTCCAGCTGAACACGTAGGACATTACCTTATGTTATTACACACCTTAGGCTAAGAAAGGCTGATGAATACTTGCTCATTTGCGTACAGGTTAAAACATTTCAAAGTCAACAATTGCTAAAGTTATCCCCCTTGTGCCGAAAAAACAAAACAGTGCAAGATTTCCCACAAATGCTTCAGTTTATTTTAATCACCCAGTTATTTAGTTTAATATATCAATGTAATAATTTGATCATTAAATTTTGTGAGTTAATAGCAAGAGTCAATGTACAAATGGATCACCAGCAACTCTATGGTGATGTTACTTTTAATATACAAAATGAAAAGTTACCTGACAACAATTTGACAAAAAAAAAAACTTTCTTTGGAAAGAATTTTTTTTTAATATACATATAATGTATTTTAATATGCGGACAACATGTGGCAGAGGGTTTTGACCAGAAAAAACTTAAAAAAAAATATAAATTTTGACAAAACATTAACGCTTAAAACTTGTTCTCACCCAAGATCTTTAGTAATATCAAGACAAAATGTGGAAATACGAATAAATACTAAAGACCAAGTTATAAATTTATGTTTTATTCTTTTAGATTAAAAAAAAAAAAAGGGGATGCTAGTGAGAACAAGTTTTGTTGGACAAGTTAACAAAGTCTAAAAAAGAGCAGATGTAACTATATGAAGAGAAATTTCTGATTTAACACCAGATGGTAATGAGTTGTTAATACATTTACATATTTATAGAACATGTAAAAGCACATAAAGTGCTAGTTGATGTGCAAATCATGAATAAATTTTGGTCACTGTTTTAATAAAGAAATGTTTTAAGTTTTGGACAGTTATCTCTTTTATATAAAAGGAAGCCAACTGGCAGTGTACAAAGTTCAAAATATTTATACTATGCATTCAATGCAATTATTAGTTTAAAAAGTTTACCATTTTTCTTTGACGTTCTAAAAAATTGATCAAGAAACTCTACAAATCTTTAAAAACAATTTAACCAATGTGCACCAAGAAAAAAAAAAACTGCCTAGTTTAAGATTGAAAAAGTAAAAGACTAAACAGTTATTTATTAACACACAAAAAAAGACAAAAAAAAAAAAGCACATTGAAAAAGTTTTTTTCCTGGCGACATGAAAAATATCCTGTATGACTACCAAAAACAACTTATCCATCACTGCAGCTACCTTCCTCGCTGCCCTCGCTGGAAGACAAACGCTTAGTGCGCCTGTCTCGACGGGCTTCATCCTCATCACTGGATGATTCACTCTCTGAGTCAGAATCTTTCTCTATGGTGTAAGCCATGAAGAGCAGGTCCTGAGCAGGACTGACAACCAGTGGATGGGAAGGAGGCAAAATCTGGAATCCAAAGAAGTTGAAAACTCTCAGGAGGGACACTGGAGAGAGAAAAAAATCAAACCATTGTGATCATGTATTCAAAAAAAAAACATAAAAGTCATCCCAAGTTACAAAAAGAAAGTAAACTTTTACATGTTTGAAGTAAACAACAGCTCAACTCACCACGGTCAGATCTATTTTTGTTGAAGCACATGACCACATGTTTACAGTTGAGTTTTTCTTCTGCATATTCCAAAAGAGTGACCAAGCTGAGAATTTTAAAGAAATTTAATAAATGAAGTATGGAATCACTATAATTTTTCACTTAAAGTGTAGTGTAAAATACAAGTATAAAAGGGCTACTAAAATTTTGGTAAATACTAAATACAGGTGCCATTTCTATTAAATCTTAACTTATATATTCTTTACATATTTTAGATTACAAAGAGCATAGCTAAATTTGTATCGTGTTTTTACGCTGAGCACTTGTTTAAAATCACATTTTCATAATAAATTACAGTACTTTTCAATACAAACTACCTTAAATTACAGAAATCTTTTGAATGTATATTTTGAGGAAAACAGCTCAACTTTAATACTTTTTATATTAAATATTACAGGTTATTCTTTTTTTTTTAGTAGATGACATTGAATATTTAGTATTGATTTATAAAAATCAATTATGAAAGATAAACATTAAATATATTCCACTTTTTATACTAACAAAAAAAAACATCCAATGAAACCTGCAATGCAGAATTTTGATCAACATTACAATAATTCTTTTGCAAAACAAACCTCTCTTTTGAGCCTTCAGGCAATATCCCAGCAGGCAACTCTACATAAAGAGTATCCTTCACTAGAGTTGTCTCCCAGGAAACTACCAGTCCAGCTACAGGTGATATTTTGAAGGTCAGATTTGCAGTAGCCTGGGAGAGAAAAAAAACATTCATTTTACTAAAAGAGATAAAGCTGTATTAAAGAGTAGAACTGACATGTAAAAATATTACATTAAAAACAATACTGTAGCACTGCTTAAAATAAATTAACTCTTACTAACCCATACACATACAAAAAAAAGGAACTTACATTTTTCTGTCAATTATGTATTAGCTATTGTTGGTTACATAGTACACTTATAAACAATCTGCTTAATTTTAAGATATCAAAACTGGGTTCAAGAAAAAAAACGGCCTAGTAATCAAATATATTTTCTAAGTTCATCTTAAATAACATACAATGCAATTAAACTGCATTCTAAAAAAATGTCTCCATGCTTCACAACTTATACATTATAAAGGAATATATTTTTCAAATGTCAGTGCTATTTATAGAGAAAATGACAGGTGCAAAGCCTATAATGAAAAGTCTCTGATAAAGTTGCGAGAAACATTTTTATAAAATATATTCCTATAAATTCTACTCCAAATGCACAAGTATCATATGGCCCCAAATACTAAAGCAGTTTAATATTACTGGTATGATAGTATGCAAGAATGGTATGCAATAGATATCCTCAATAGTTAATATTAACCATGATTTATATTTAAAACTTCATAGATTGTAACAGCCTGCAATTCAAAAGGGGCTTTTTTCCCCAGTGATCTTAGTATACATACTAAATTTAATTAACATAAATTTGATAAAACCTTTGTATCTATGGATCATACAAAGCTTCAAATTTCTATCACTAAAGCCTATCACACCTTTTCAGACTGTGATATACAGAAAATGTATTACCACTAAGCTATGAAGCTTTATCAAAGTGGGATAAACTTTAAATTGTATTTAAAATAGAAGATATCGTGAAATACCCCAACTGAAACAAGGGTGAGTTATTAACTAAGTTACCTAATAGAATGTGGGATATTTTTTCTAACATCTAAAAAATTAATTTATAGGTAAATTCAGACACTTGCATGAAAGGTACACATTATACAAACTCAAAATATTACAAAATCAGCTTACCGGCAAAGTACTTTTGCGGATAGTGTTGTTCGAGTCATTCAGAAGACTTTTCACACTGACAGGGGGCACTTTTGTAACCCCCACGTCGTTGCCCTCTGCCAAATCAGTCCGGCATTCTAGAGCGACGTGGGGCACATCAGGACCACCACAGAGGCCCAGGGCCGAGAGATATAGTAAACTTCCTACAGCTGGTGCTAAGAAACAAAAAAGCATTATTTCATAAGTGAAAATTGTAGATCCATATATAACTCTACCAGAAACGAATTTTACAATCCCACGGTATACGCCTAGAAAGTGACTTATTTTGTGTAAAATTAAAGTAAGAAATGTGCCAGCAATAGGACCTATTGAACACTGGGTTTCTTTTATAACAATTCACAATTCATTTTGTTTTTTTTAGAAATAAATTTAAAATCCAAAAATGCTAGATTATACAACACTATATAACGCCAATAAATACAAACTATTGAAAGTTTTTAGTTTTCAATTGTAATTACCTTAGAAATAAATATTTAGATTAGTTTTTAATCTTGACTTGCCATTCTTAACATTACATTGTTCAAATTGCAGATACTCTTATGTCATAGTGTTTACTTAAAAAAATCAATTGTTTATAGTAATTTGGAAAACAACTTTTCCTTTTGCATTAAGTAGTATAGTAATATACTTCTACTTCAGTGCCTTTAGATAATATAATAGTACATGACACAAAAAAGATGTAATTTCGTGATCCTTTTTAATAATCAAATTACAAATTAAAACTAATAAAAAAATATAAAAAAGTGATATAAAAGATGTGAAAGTAGTAAATTTAAATACCAATTAAATTCAGACTAAACTATATTTTTTCCCCTCAAAATTGGATCATTCTTATCACATTCCTTTCGCTACACAGTTTGAATGCAGTCCAACTGGACTGATCGATTTGCTAAAAATTAATTTAAAATATTGAGCATGAAAATTTATCTGCCATTTCTTTATAATGCAATAACCGTTTATTATTATGTCCTTTCTAAACTATTAGATTCACATATTTCAAAACTATTAGTCTCAATTTCATTCTGAATATGGCAATAGCACTTGCACATATAAACTTGACAAAATAATTACTATAATAGTTATACTTTTCAGTTGTGCAGTTTAACCTTCTCATTACGGATGCAGATTTTTTACAACAACCCCGATATGGCCCAAACTACGGATGTGGATTTTTGACAACATTTCACTTCAGCGATAGATTTCCATACCTTATGTTTAATGTATTGCGTTGTAACCTATACATTCTTGTAGAGAAATATCTCTACACAAATTCATTAATGTTTTTTTTTATCATTTTCTAGACAGTTTTTTTTATTAAGTTTTTAGTGGGAAGGGGGTAAAAATGACACGCTTTCTCTGATCAAAAAGTCGGCCGAAATGGCAGATTTTGATGTCCAGTTTAAGCCGCCATTCTAGCGTAAGATTACACACGTGGTATAAATCATAGCTTAATAAAGGCTATATAAACAGCCCACACTCAGGTCCTCCATTAAAAATGGTGATTATTTTCAATTCATAACAACTTTATCAAATCTTTGTCAATTTTAGTAATTCTTACACAGTTGTAAAGGAAATTGAATGCTGTTTATTTTATCTCAATATACCTATAGGCTATTTTTATTATCTCCGGATAAAATTTTTGGTTGAAAATAGAGGTTAAAAATCAAAATTGAAAAAAAAATCGTCATACTTATCTGAATAATAATTTTTTAAATATCAATTGTATAACTTTAATTCTTTCACAGATTAAAAGATAATTCATTTCTTTATAATAAAATATATTCTTTTAAGGCACTATCTCTATTACTTTTAAAGTTACAGGTGTTTTTGTGCACCCACATGTTTTTTCCCCAAACTTTTTGCTCAAGCCCAAAAACCCTCAGTAATTGCAGTATATCTCTAGTTTTTCCCCTATGGAACCAATGGGTTAAAGTAGAATTTTTCAGACACTCACACATCTCATTTTATAGGGCAAACTTTATAACAAAAAAAATCAAGTATCTACTTACTAGAGAAATATTTGCAAATGGGGTGTTTAAGGGAATCATAGTACCTACTAAACTAGTCTTGACTAAAATCATAATTAACAAGTAAAATCTTTTATTGATATTTATGAATTGCTTTTACCTTAATACTATTTATTGTGAAGACATAAAAAAGGGTTTCTAAAAATATGCATAGCAAATTCCTCCATTTTGTTTACTGCTAAAAATATCCTTCAAAAATATATCCACAACCATTTCAGTAACGAAGTGGCTACGCTTACGTCAAGCGCCTTCTATTATTACATCTATTGACGTAAGCCGGAAAAAAAAAATACGAATTACGTCTTGATGTTACCGCTGCCACTGCGTAAACAAAAAGGGTTAGGGATAGGGTTAGGGATAAGGTTAGGGACAGTGTTAGGGTGTGGAGAAATATCTATTGACGTAAGCCGGAAAAAAAAAATACGAATTACGTCTTGACGTAAGCGTAGCCTGTCCGTTTCAGTAAACATTAATTTAGACAGTAATTCATTAGATACATATTTCAAAAAAGTAGTCTTAATAATTTCTAAGAAATTAAATTATTATTTAGAATACATAATTTGTAAAATAAAGATAAAAAGAATCATACGATCATGATGTTTAAAAGACAAAGGCAACAAGTTTGTTTTTTAGGATTTTTCCACTGCAATTGTTTGATTTGGTTCACTTGTCTTGCAGAAAGAAGTATTTTTTGTCAGTAAAAAAGTAAAGTATTCATATCCATTGCGTTTTATTTATTCAATACATTTCAAATCTTGAAATAATAGTATGTTTATTTATTTAAATCACAAATAGAATTTTTTTTTATTATTGCGACGCACGTCAGAAACTAGGTCAGATATCGCCATCTTGAATTGGACACCTCCTAGTAAGTGAACAAAATTAAAGTCTTCGACAGTCATTATGAACCTAAACTTTTACCTGCTTTCCTTATGTAAGGCTGGCATGTTTTCTTTTTCTTCTTCCTCTTGGGGACCAAAATTCTCGTCAATAACGATAGCGTCAGATGCCTTTAACATTGCTTCTATCACCGTCCTCTCATGGGAAAGGTTGATGACGTTCTGTTATAACATCACGTGACTCGAGTAGACCGACTTCCTGTGCTCATGAAAATTTCGTGCATTGTCAGCTGATTGAGAGATATTTAGATGTGCATATTTAATAAAGAGCCTGGACAATTGTATCCTAAGTAAATATCCCTAAATGAATAGCCTAAAATTATATACAATAAACGTTAACATTATATCTTCAGAATGTTATAGCTTTATATTAAGCTTTTATAGACCTGTCATAATAAAACATCTGAGAGAGTGTCAGTTCAACTATAGACTTATACTGCATGTATCTATAATACATGTATAGAGTATAGAGAGATCTCAATTACTGATATTAAGACCTTTAGAGAACTGTCATTTGTATGTATTTATAAATAAACACATGAAACACATTTTTTAATATATAGCAATAGAAACCGTAATGCATTCTTTGAGTGTGCATCCAATACATGTATTATAATTTATTTCCAACAGTATCAGAATACAAAAAAGTAAGCCTTAGTCCTTGAGGGCCATGGGGGGTAGATGAAGTATAAAATTTGTCTTTTAACTGTAGCAAAGGCATACTGTTGAGGGGTTGTGTGGCTAGCACAACGCCCAGCCGCTTTTAATTAACCCAGAAGTTCCGCAATGAAAGCCATGTACCCACCCATTCAAAGTTGTGTTTACTTGAGGGACTTTCAAACAATTCTCACCATGACCAAACTCAGTACCCTCAGTACTCTCAGCCACGCACCGAACCTTTTCCGACTGACAGCGGACGCATTGTATGGTTAAGTTGCGGACTCGCGGACTGACGCGGATCTTCTTTAGCGTTACCATAAAAAAAAATTTCAAGTCATTTAAACAGCTAAATTTCAGCTATGCGGACGCGCGGACTGGTCCGCAGACCAATGTTGTAAGATTCTGCGGACGCGGACGCGGATCATTGATAGAAATCCGCGGACGGACGCGGACGCTAAATTTCAAGATCCGCACACCTCTGGTGTAGATACTCGACTGTCGACCTGAGAGTCCTGGGTTCGATCCTCGGTGAGAACCATGTGTAATTTTTCCAGGTGAAATGTGTTTCAAAGTCGTCCCACAAGTCCACCCAACTTTAAATGGGTACCTTTAAGTTGGGGAATTAAAGGCGGCTGGGCGTTGTGCCACACAATCCCTTCATATGCCGAGGTTATAGAAACAGATGAATTCTACACTTCATCTGCCCTGATGGCCCGTTAGGGTTAAGGGAACTTTACTTTTTTTTTTTACACTTATATTTAATAGTACTCTCTATTATTACATAGGAAACAATACTAAATTTTGCTAATTTCAATGCCTACTACGAATTATATTGTATTGTTCAATATCAAACTAAATGCCTATAAGTAAATTGAAATGTCATAAGTAATTAAATAGATAATAACCTAATAAAATATTAAAAAAAAAACTATTCTCAAAAAACATAAGCCTAATAAGAAGACGAAACTCAGTCTAATATGAATTACCAAATGCAAGTTTTCGATCATATGAGTAGAATAAAAATAGGAGTAATTATTGACTAGTCACCGTGCATTTTATACAATTTGCTACAGCCTTATGTAGTTAATGGTTCGTTTTAGTAGGGTACCGAGTTATCGTTTTGTTGATTATTGATTGCCGAGACAACTAACTATATTTAAATTACGATCGCAAATGAAAAAAAAAAAATGATAGAAGTCCAGATTCATTACACAACTAACAGAACCATTGATAGTTTTAAGTATTCATTTTTGCTAAACACGTCCATTGAATTTTGATTTGACCCAGTTAGACTTTTTTGTCTTTTCCAATTTTATTTCATTGAACTCGAGAGGACAGTGGAAATTTCCCATTGTTAATTAGAGATGTTTTATAAATATAATTGGTCGTCTATAACATTTCTACCAAATTTTAAACAATGTGTTTACAAACCATAAAAATTATAGTCACCCTGTATCTGATTTTTTTTTAGGTAAAAGTGAAAAATGTTAAAAAAAAAAAAGAAAAGAATTTACCGATTGTTTTTATTTTTTCTGCCTTGACATACTTACTGTGCAGGAGTGACGCACAGCGACATCGGTGAAATAACACTTGCAAGGGGGCGTAATGCGTACCGTATTAGAAGCAAAGATGTTATATGTAGAATGGGAACAACAACACATACAAACACTACTGTTACGATTTCTGCATGACATAATATGACATGTAAATGTTGTAACAAGTATTATATAATGGACCCTGACATTTACGAGTATGTACAGTTTACACACATTTACAAACACAGTTTATTTACAAAACTACTGATTCTGTAAATTTAACTTTGCAGTCTTTAATGTGTTTGAATTCACTCTCTTCTGGATTCCATTTAAAGAGCCCAATACTAACATCTGGATCCCCTCTTCCTCCCTGTTTAAGAAACATCCTAAAATGATCTCCTCATAATTTTTAAAGAAGACTTTTAAATAGCAAGTAGTCGGAAACAACCTCAAAGAAACACAAAATTTAAACAGAGTGAACCCTCCAACATCAAGTGTAGTAAAAACAAGCGGTCACTTGTACCATGGGGGCATATTAAAACAAAACAAAAACATTTCCACTTGCAAATCTTGAGCCTGTAATAACCTTGACTCCCTGACATCCCCCTCCTTCCTCCCACTGTCAAGTCACTTTAGCCCTATGCCCTTCACTGGGTCTCACAGCCATTCTGGGTGGCGGCATAACTGCTAGAAATGTAGCATTTCTTTTTTTTTAAATCTGGTCAACACATCTTGAGCAGCAAGATGGTTTTGAAAATGCGTTCATTTAAAACAACAATGAATCAATGTGTGAGTTGTTCTGTTGGCTTACGGCGGAAAAAAAAGACACAAGTGGACTGGTGGGGGGCGCCTTTAGAACGTCTCCCCGCGGAAAAGGAAAACCCGTTTGTTAGTTTTTGTGCTAAATTAGTTTGCCCTTAAGCATCATATTCAAGTAATTAATATATATATATATATATATATATATATATATATATATATATATATACAGTGGATTCCGCTTAATTGGGACACCGCTTATTTGGGACAAATCTCAAAGAAACCAAACCAAGAAGCCAATAGTAAATTTGTATGTTTAATTGGGACAGCCTCGGTCTCGATGTGTCCCAATTAAGCGGAATCGACTGTATATATATATTGCTCTTCTTTCCCTCACAAGGCCGGGTACACATTTAGTGTACCTATGTAATACTTAAATTGTTGAGTAGGTCAGAGTCTCTGTTTCCGAGTGTTACGAAAATCGCTGCGCACGTTTATTACAGAGAAACCGTTGGTTTCTAACACAGATCTAATCTGTTGTTACTACTAGCTGATTGGGAAGTGGGGGGGGGGGCCCGGAGCTCAAGCAGCTGTTGCACTTGTATGATATGTGACAAAGTGACAAATGTACATACGAACTGTCGACTATTATAGTTATCTATATACACAGAAACTGTAAAAAGAAAAAAGGTTTAGGCAAATTTCGGCCCACGGGCCAAGTCAGATCCGTTAGGCTGTTTTATCCGGCCTGCTCTAAGCTCCTCTCAGCTGGTTTCTATCAATTTATCCGGCCTGCTCTAAGCTCCTCTCAGCTGGTTTCTATCTATTTATCCGGCCTGCTCTAAGCTCCTCTCAGCTGGTTTCTATCAATTTATCCAGCCTGCAAGCTCCTCTCAGTGCGTATTCTGAAGTTTCTCTGTACGAATGAACAACAGAATATGCACCTGGCTGGATGCAAAATAAAAAAAAATGTATAAACTAGTTTATGGGTCTGCAGCAAGTGATTTAAGCTAGGCAGATGCCGCCTATCGGGCATTTGACAGCATACCATTACGCGGGAATCGCATTGAGCTCTATACATGTATTTAAAAATATAGCGTGGACATTTGCTCATTGACCCATACAGAAGATGCCACACCGTCCGACAGAAGAAACAAAAATTTGAAAAAAAAAAGAATTTTTATTGAGGATCTAGCAACGTGTCCATCCATTTAACACTGAGCTCCATATTTTACTCTGGAGATCGCGCTAGTTTTAATCCTGGTGGGAGTTAATGTGATAAAGTTGGCCATATTGGAATTACCATTGTTAGTTTACTGTTGCGCTTTTGATGGCAAAAATAAATTTTCTGTTAATTTTTTCAAAAGAGCAGTGAATATCTTTTTTTCATTAACAAACAATTAAATTCCCATGATAAATACGTTTTTCATTTTGCATATTCTCAAGTATTAATCTTCTCGTTTGAGACATTGAATGATTGATATAAATTAGTACAAACACCAGTGCTCGATTTACCGCCGGGGATGCCGGGGATATCCCCGGCACTGAGGACTGTCATCCCCGGCTCTGCTTTAGATAATGTTATCCCTGCCGGGGATGGCATTTATCCCAGGCTCTGCGAATTTTTTTTTATCCCCAGTACTGATTTTTAGAGCATTTTCGAAAAAAAATGTCCCCGTTTTGTCTGTCTGTCTGTCTGTCTGTCCGTCATCACCCTAGATCTCAACAACCATAAGTCCTAGACCCATGATGTATATATCATTTTGTAGGTCTTGGCCTGCCATGTGTGCAGCAAAAGTTCATTTCGCGATCTGACCTCTGAGGGCCGTAAAAGGGGGCTTATAAAGTACCGTTTTTTACTATATAAGCTATAATTATAAAGGAGCGCCCTATATCTCAGCAACCATAAGTCCTAGACCAATGATGTATATATCATTTTGTAGGTCTTGGCCTGCCATGTGTACATCAAAAGTTCATTTCGCGATAGGACCTCTGAGGGCCGGGCTTAAGGGCTCCTAAGGGGCTTATATATTATATATATAGCCCCATTCTACACCTTGTACGTTCAATAACCCATTCATTTGGTGCGAAATACTGCAGCACGTAGTTTCACCAAGATTTATTAAGAAACTCATCAAATGAAATAGTAAGCTTGTGTTCTGAGTTTAATTGAAAGTATCAGAGCTATGCAACAATTGACGGAGTTTTCGGACGATTAAATGACTACAATTTCGAATGTTTTCAATTATGAGTCCTATTTCAGTAACCACAAACCACTTGTAGTTAGATTTAAGAGAAAATAATTTTTTTTCAAATATAAAGAAACGTCTTTATAATATTTTTTTTACAGATATATGCATTACACAATTGAATTTATAAACATTTCCAAAATTTACAAATATTTACTGAAAGCTAACAAACCTACTGATACATAACATGAAAATGCACTAACACGTCCTGTGTCCAGAATGGAACAGGCTTAATTGCTTGTTTTATTAAGTCGACCACGTACTGGTAAATTTTGAAGTTTAACTTCATAATTTTGTACTGTATTTCTATCTACCAAATCAATAAAAATAAACGTACAGTAAGAGTTCGAAGTATCTTTTGTAATCTTTGAATCTAATTATATGTTCACTTTTAATTCATCGCTCGTAAGTTGTAAGGCGCAAGTTATTAATAAAAAAAATTGTATGAAAATCCAGACAAAGATTTAAAGTAATTTTTTTTAATTTTTTTAATTTTAAACAAAGTTGTCTTTTACAAACAAACAACTGAATTTCAAAGAGTCAAATCTCAAAAAGATGATCTTAGTCTACTGCGTGTAAGTCATTTGTGACAGTATATCCGTAGTAATAATTTGTTTTTACAAGCTTAGATTATCCGACTTTAATAATTTTAATTTGAAGTTGAAATCAAAATACCGAAGTAGCTGGATGTATTGATAAAATAATCTTTTATTCTACGCGCATTAGATTTATGTTTAATAGTAACACTGGAGTAAAACCATTTGCTCGTAAACAGTGTAATATGAGTTTTTAAGACTGATTCACAACTACAAGATGCGTCAGATGTTATAAAATTCATTCAACCAAACAGTGTAATCTAAAAGGATTTTTCTCTTGATGATACTGATATTAATACGCTGACACTAGACGAATCTAGGAATTGGTCCTCGGGAAGGCCACTATATAGGCCAGGGGATAGTAGCTGTTGGGGGCGTACATCGCCTACTCCTAGAACCGCGCCTGCTCGGACAGTCATTCATTGCAATTCATATACTGCATCGTTTTCATTTTTAGGCCCGGGACTCTTATATTGTTTTAACAAGTTCATACACAAATCTGACAAAAATAGTTGAAGAGCTAGGCTGCACTATTGTCGATGTACCAAGTGATGGTAACTGTTTGTTAACGTCATAATTCATTAGATGTCGAAACATCAAACACTTGTTGTTCATTAAAATTAATGGTCCAGCACTTCAATATTATGTTGATGCAAAGTTGTATGTCACAATGTGGTTATAAGACGGAAGGCATTCTGCCAGCGATGTAACTTCTGGCAAACCAACAAAAGAATAAGTTATGGAACAACGTCATAATTTGTTTAAATAATTGAAATAGTCATGAGTAATGGAATATTTGATTTCAACAAACAGAGAATGAATGAAAAATTTGCATTTTTTGTTAAAAATAAATTAATTTCTTGTCCTATTAATGTGCAGCTTCAAATTTGTTTGAACCAACGTGAACTATGTAATTAAGACATTTGTTTTCCCCATTTTTTTTTATATTTTTGATGGTTTTGTCGATGAAAATAAATTAGTTACTTGTTGGCCCATAGATTGTAAATTGAAGATCATCAAAAAATTGGTGGCATCTCGCCGGCGCTGGGGATATCCCCGGTACTGAGAATTGACATCCCCGGCTCTGGTTTAGCTTTTTTTCATCCCCACCGGGGATAACATTTATCCCCGGCTCTGCAGAAAATTTTGTTCATCCCCGGCACTGGTTTTATCTTAAATCGAGCACTGACAAACACTATAACAATATGTGAGGTTACACGTTTCCGCGCGGACTTGCAACGTTCCGAAGGCTATGGTTTTTATTTTTCAATATTTTTCTCATGTTCAGCGGGTATCTAGAGGCTAGCAAGACACATTCTCAATGTAATCACCCCAATTTGTATTCACTTCTCTGCTCTTTTTAATCCATGTGTTGAAACAGGCCTTGAGATCCTCACTTGTGAAACTTTGAAGCTCCCACGGAAAAGCAGCAACAAGCTGATCCCTGGTTTCAAAGTAGTGTCCTTTCAAGGGGCTCCTCCAGCTTTGGAAAGAGCCAAAAGTCAAGGGGGGGGGGGCAGGTCAGGGGAGTAGGGTGGTCAAGACGTTTAGGCCCGATTCCCCCCCCCCCCCCCGCAGGAAAGGAACTATGGACTTCGCCTAGTGGACTGGGGAGTTGTTGTGGTGGAACTAATTCTACGAATCCCTTCGAATATTTTGGCAAGCACTTCTTACGATACCAGTCCACTGTCACTGTCTTCTTTGGTCCCAGAGGGACGGCAGCAGTCATGTCTTTTTGGCTGAAAAACATGACGAACTTGGTCTCCCTCACTGACCTGATACGCCGGAGCTTCACCGGACCAGACACTCCCTCACCGACCTGATACGCCGGAACTTCAACGGATCAGACACTTCCTCACCGACCTGATACGCCGGAACTTCACCGGGCCAGACACTCCCTTCATCTTTGTTTCAGGGTCGAGGTTGAAGAACCAGGCTTCATATCCAGTGGTCAGAAGCTGGTAGGGAGGAGTCTTGCCATACTTGAAACGCTTCACAAAATGTGCATTAAAGTAATAAAATAAAGTTTGAACTTTATAATAAAATGAACGACCACCAATAAAAAGGAATATAACTAAAACAGGAACCACTCCCCCATCAAAGCTTCATGTTCATTGTCCATCGCCAATCATTACACAATTTGAAAAAAAAGCGTAAACATTTTCTGGAGAACCACCCCTGTAATTTTAACTACCAGACGACACTGAATATCAGCCACTTTAGAACATTTTTGGCAGGCTTATATGTTGTCAATTCTTAACCCCTGATAAACATATTATCTTTAAAGTAAACTCAGTATGACTTTTATATTCGTTGAACTTTACAATCTTATTACATATTCGAAAATAAATAAATGGCACACTAACAAAAATCATTCAGATAATAATAATAATTAGAACTGCTGTTGCATAACTTTTAATTAATAGACAACTGATCGAAAATAGCGCAATTTTATCGAAACAGATTACCGCATATACTCGCATATAAACTGAATTTAAAACTATAAAATACAATACTGAAATCAGGCTGTCGGCTTATATGTGCATAAAACAAAATGGACACAAGGACAGACACTGATGCCAATTTTACAGCCGCACATTTTCATCTCTATCTGACTCTTTATTTGGTTGTGTGTACACTACTGTACACAGTACTAATAGGCCTATATATATATACAGAGGTGTCACATCAAAGAATTTAATGTATCCATAGCTGATAATTATACTGAGTATGAATATTACATACGGAGAATTCATTTTCGAAGTAAAAAATGACATAAATAAAGAAACAAGCAATTTAAGTCTTTTCCGTTTCGGACAAAGGACATTTTTGAGCATTTTCGTGTACGCAGTGGCTACGGTTATGCCGGACGAAATCCGTATTTTTTTTTCCGGGTTACAGCCATAGATAATTGGATATTGCTCCACGCGTATGGGTTTTGATAAATAGAGAGGGAAGTAATCATGTTGAATAACTGTTACAAAAATAAATAATGATTACGCCCCTTTGATTAGCTTTTATTATTTATATTTAAAATATAAGCAAAAACGGTACATAAGAAACTCTTATATTTTGGCCCTGAGAGGTCAGATCGCGAAATGGACTTTTGATATACAATTGGCAGGCCAAGACCTACAAAATGATATATACATCATGGGTCTAGGACTTATGGTTGCTGAGATCTAGGGCGCTCCATTGTTAATATAGCTTATATAGTAAAAAACGGTACTTTATAAGCCCCCTTTTACGGCCCTCAGAGGTCAGATCGCGAAATGAACTTTTGTTGCACACATGGCAGGCCAAGAGCTACAAAATGATATATACATCATGGGTCTAGGACTTATGGTTGTTGAGATCTAGGGTGATGACGGACAGACAGACAGACAGACAAATCGGGGACAATAGAGCATTTTTTTTCGGAAATGCTCTAAAAATACTAAAAAAAAAAAACGGAAATGTTTTCTCATTTCTATGGTTTCCTAACTAATATTATAATAACAATCTCATGAAGTGTAATCAAACAAAGATTTCTGTCTAGGCACAATGTGTCTTCCTATAACTATTATTTATAATCTAATAATACAGTAATTCTCTCTAGAAAAGTAATAGAGTGACACGACCGCAGGGTTGTGTTTGCACCAGTGTCGAGCCGTCATCGGTACACGTCTGATTTCTTTGAAATAACACGCTCAAACGAAGACAGTCGTAAATGAATCCCCTTAGATTTGCTTAAAACACATTAATCCAAAACATGGAGGAAAAATTAGACACTTGTACGGTTGGCTTATATGCGGGTTTTGCAAAAAAAAAAAAATGTCCATTTTAAAACAGTTTTATGGAGTCGGCTTATATGCGATGTAGGTTTCAGGCTTGCGGAGCCGGAGCCGAGGAGCCGGGAGCCGCTACTTTTTGCTGGAGCCGGAGCCGAAAAAATCTGCAGAATTTTTTTTTTAGCTTTAAAATTCCAAATTTGTTTGACTGTTTGCCTCCTACAATTTGAAATGTTGTCATGTTTTACGAACGCCTCAACAGTAACACGCACAAGAAATCTTTAATGGGG